>VZTV01089079.1:14145-33775 GCA_013400875.1 Anhinga rufa | reverse complement strand
TCAAAACTTTTTCTAGTTTCTCTAGAAAAAGAGACTGTTGGTTCTAGGTCACCCTAGGTCATCATGTTTGATAACATTCTAGGCTAAGGTGATGATTTTCTTTAGCAGAACACCAGTGTCTGGGATATCTCACTCTAACAAGAAGATAAGTTAAACATAACATCAGTGAAAGTGGAGGAATGATGCATGCTTAAAGTTGTTACTAAAGAGGATGCTGACATTGGCATTGTAGGTTTCTGCAACCTGGGATAAACTGTTAGACAGCTTTGATGTAAAATACAGGCAGCTGAATCCCATCCATGGATGCTAATTTCAGATTAATTTTGCTGCTCCACTAATGTTAGGGGTGACAATCTAGTGACTCCAGACTGACAGCTGATCTGTCATTTCCTATTTTCAAAAGCCAGCTGTAGCTGGAACAAGAGATAGGAAAACCTGAAAATAAACTTTACAATGAAAGACACGGGGGTACAAAAGGGAATATTCCTGACCTCATGATATTAAAATATATCCTATTCACAGTGATTCTAATTTTCGAAACACTTTGCTGGGCTCTTTGACAACTAAAATGACATATGAAAGAGGTGCACTCACACCTACACCCACATACGCACAGGAGGAAATAATTTCTGACAGTAACTACAGTAAATGATGATAAATGTTGGGGGGAAAAATCCCACAAATTAATTCTGAAAAGCATAAGTCTGAGTGGGATAGATAGTAACATGCAGCATTTAATAGTGTCATGTCACAGATGGAAAAGAGTTTCCAAAATCTCTTGGTCAGACTGATTGCACCAATGCAGTCACTTACGTGAAAAGGCCAAATGGAAGTGGCTGCACCCTTCAAATGATTTAAAGGCTCTCACAGAGGATCTGCTTGTGACATGTGGCTGTTGATGATATTATACTTTGGAATTTAAGATGCTGATGATGATGGTATCAAGCCTTCTCTGTATGTGTAGAGCTAGAAAGACCACCACATGGCTGGTATTGAGATGGAAACCACTCTGGTCAATATGTTTATCTCTGCCTTACAGGGTACTGCTTCACTTCTTCATCCAAGGGTTTAATGAAACAGCAGAGGTGGAAGATGGGTGTCTGGCCAGAATATTTTTGAGAGAGATGGTGGCTGTGCCAGTCCTGTGCATGATCTCTGGATGGGTGCAGAGCAGGAGATGGGAGATGGGAAGATCGGTCATGAGTGCAGGCTGGAGGATTCCAGCAAGGAACAAATCCCCTTCTTCAGAAACAAGAGTGCGAGCAGTGTTTGCAGTCTGTGAAAGCACAGAAAGTGCTGAGCTGGACAGGAGTGTGGAAAATTCTTAATGTAAGGAGACAACAGAAAGGAGTGAGGAGGGTTGTTTTGTTTTTTTTTTAAACCTTGTATTGCCATCTGTCTTAGCTAGCAGAGCAAAGGTATTTTCTATTCAAACTCCTACTTGTTTTTCCTCTTTTTTTTTTTTCTAGTTTAGTATTTTACATTCCAATAAAACCTAGGCTTGGTGATTAAGTGACTTTTGATAAGCTCCTTAAGCAAATATGTAATATATCTACCTGAGGACACTGATTTTCATAGAATCTTGTGCAAGCACCCTTTACAGGTTGATTAAATAAGTCACCAGAGTTTGGCACTTCTCACTGTTAACACTGTTATGCCTTTCATTTCTACTCATGGCTTAATGCTTAGCATTGTTGCTCAGCCAGAGCCCCAACTTGAATTGCAAAACCTGTTTTCTGCCAGTAACTCACAGCTTCTGATGTCAGCTTTGCTTTACCAGAAACATGCTGCAGTGTGTCTTTCAGGCATTCATCTGCCTTTCTCCCACACAGCACTCCCATCTTCAGGTTACTGTGTAACTATCCTAAGTTCAGGAGTCAATGTCTTCCACTCCAGATACATAAACAACTCCGCACAGCTTTTGTGCTATTATATTGATTTCAGTTCCTGGATGGGAGTCCCAACTCAGTATCTTATCACTGCAGATTTTTATCCTGCCATTTGGTGTGCACTCTGGTATGTGGACATCACAAACAGCTTTGGCCTGGAATCTCAATAGTAATCTGTGGCTTGGAATAAAATGTGCATAACATCACTGTTTGGAAAAAAAAAATTACTTGGTTGGAATTTGATTCCTCTTTTCTTTCCAGTTCTCTCTGATAAATGATCAAAAGATGATCTGGTATTACTAATACAGTTTGTCCATTTCCTTCCTGAAAGAGAAACTGATGTGTGAATTCACTATTAAGACAGTAGCCATATATAGCTAATTCTAATTATTGGACCTATATTTATGTTACGTGCTGCAGGCTAGGTCTAAATTTCATTTTCTTATTTTATTTTTTTGTCATAAGCCAATGCATTCCCTCTAGCTCTGTAAGCCATCTCATAATCATTTGTATGTCTTTCTGTGTTTGAATGTGTAGACCACTGTGTACAGTTGTCTCACAGTTTCCAGTGGTGCCCTAAAATTAAATAGCTATCAAAGATCAGAAAAGTTTTGATGTTAGTACTGACATCACTTGTGTCACCAAGCACTGTTGTATACAAAAAATACTCTCTAGGCAACCCTGCTTTTTGTTCTCTGGGTGGACAAAAATGGTTGTCTCTGCATTGATCTTACCAAGCATTTTAACATGGAATATTATCATGACTTTGGAAAGTTTTCTTTGGCCATCAGTCTTGGTATTGTTCTCTATGCTTTATTTGCAACTAAGATGCAAATGTCACATCAGCTGCATCCCATTTGAGTCTGAAGCTACACTGCAGGTAGCTCACACTCTGAGGTTTTCTTTATTGGATACTGCCACATAGTATTCTAGATATGAGTTTGCCAAAGCCCAAGAGCAGTATTACACCACTGTAATTGTGACTGCCTGGATTTTTGTATTTTCACTTAAGGATAGCAATGGTACTGGCATTATTTCAGTTTTCCAAGTACTCAGAAAAAGTCAGTCCACTTGGATCTGCCAGTTTGTGTTTCTATTTTAAAATACGCAGGAAATTTCCCCTTCCTCATTACTTTAATTGACTTTTGAATTTGCTAAGGGATGGGACTCTACCTCCACTGCAACCTCCACTGCTCTTCTATTGTTTTCTTCATAGCCTACTTTTCAATATTTGATATTGGGATTAGATCAAAGAACTGTTGCTAGCCTCTGAGAAGAATCTCTCCTTTTGTAAGTAATCATTGTCGAGCCATCTGCACTCTTCAGAGGCATTATACTAAAGGGTTTGTAATGATGTTCCAGAAAAGCATAAAATTATTTGATTTTATGGGCAATATTACTCTGCAGTTGTTTTCCAGTCTGAGTATTTAGCCACTGATCCTGCATATCTTCTTGGGTTTAGTTTGTTTGGGTGGGTTTTCTTATTATTATAGGGTCTTGCAAACTACTATACTTGCAGTAACAGACTGGTAGGAGTTTATTGAAGTAGTTCACATTTTTAGTGGATAGCTGGTAGATTTTAGCATTGTATTGTAGAAACAGTCATGAGCCAGATATCAAAGGCATCTCCACAGAAACAGATGGCTAAAACTTATTTATGCACTAGTTATGTTTTCAACAGCTGCAAAAACATTGATATTGAACAAAGATGCTAAAGTCCTAAAGCAACTTCTCTTACACTATCTCCTTTAGTGCATATGAATGGGTTAGACAGGCTTGCACTACAGCAGTTGTACCCATAGCCATGGGTTGGGTACTGGATAATGTGGCAGTTTGACCAACAGTCTTCACCTTGATACCTGCAATACTGTGCACACTCTTTGGAGCATGCTCCAGATAATGACATAGCCAGGGTTGCTTCTTCTTGAAACTTGGATTCATCCTCAATATCTCCATATTTAGAAGTGGAAAAAGTGGTGATAAGGACAAGCTGATGCTCAGTGTCTTATGTACAGCATTTGCTTCTCTGGCACTGCAGTGACTGATCCAGTGACACCATGTTGCCAAGCAGTGGGATTCCTGCTCTTCTGTTGAACCTCTCCTGTCATTCTCTGCTGGTCAGCATAGATCTAGTGATGCTTCACATCAGAGAGTTCCAGCATTGGCCTGATTTTTCCAGCTGGCCAGTTGAAGAGTAGGTATATGACAGTCACTTAAACATCTGAGCATACTTCCACATTTTTTTATAATGGTGTTCATAATCACAAAGATGGACCTCCCAGAAAATATAACACCAAAGCTGGCTTGTAANACACACACACACACACACACACACACACACACATATGTAAATTATTTCTTGCATCAGTGTGGATAAACTGCTCTTAATCTGTCAGTCTGATATCAGTAAGGGATTGTCTATTTTGTAGTTGATCCATTCTTGAGACTATAGCCACCTGTCTTTCTGATCAGGTGCTATTTAAATTGGCAAAAAGTGTTCTGGTATTTGTTAAGAAATTATTCCTAAGGGTTTGAGTTCTGACAGAAAAAATGAGTAGCCCACCAGGTGTGATCTTTTCACCAAATTCCAAAGGTAGCAGATGAGTATAAGGCATTTTTTCCCTACCTTTATCCTCTCTGGAGAAAGCCAAGTGCTTCCCAGTGAGGTTTCTCAGATAGTCAAGTTGCTACCAAAACCATGCATCTACCACCAGCACTGTGCAGCTGGTGAGCTTTTACACAAGTAAGCAACATGTATCTGCATGGTTTACTTTCATATCTGCTGTACTGTGGTTCTGTTTTTGAGAACTATTCTTGCTTTTGGGTTTTGGGGGGTTTGGTACTACCATGCACATGCTGCCATGCATTTAGACCAGTTGCAGCTTTTCAGTTTGCAACTGAAGCAGAAGACAGGTTTTGACAGTACATGGTTTCTCTAAAATTCCCTATCTGGTCTTAACTGGGACCTAGGAAAGGGCCCTGTCTCACAGGCAGCTTTACTTTGTTGCCACAAATTTCTGCCATCTTAAATCTATCACCCTGTTCTTCACCTGATGCTTTAAAAGATGTCTTAGATAACTTTGTCCATTGCTGTGTGGTATAACTGACAGTATGACCTGGAACCTGATGATAACTTTTGCAAGAATCTAAAATAAAAAGCAACCTGTACTGAAGAGTATTGAAAAAGCGAGCATCAGCTCTTTTGCAGCTTAAAGAAACATCTGGAGACGTGATTGAGTTCTTTGCAATGCAGTGAGAGGAAACACAGGCACCAGTGTGCTTCAAAGCCATATTCTCAGGGATGCTAATGAATAGCATCAATCTGTTGTCTAAAAGTTAGTTATCTAACTAAGTTATCTAACTTAGGGGATCTCATCAATACTTATAAGTATCTGAATGGTGGGTGTCAGGAGGATGGGACTGGACTCTTCTCAGTGGTGCCCGATAACAGGACAAGGGGCAATGGGCACAAGTTGGAACACAGGAAGTTCCACCTGAATATGAGGAAAAAACTTCTTTCCTGTGAGGATGACAGAGCAGTGGCCCAGGCTGCCCAGAGAGGCTGTGGAGTCTCCTTCCCTGGAGACATTCAAACCCTGCCTGGACGCGGTCCTGTGCCCCCTGCTCTAGGTGTGCCTGCTCACACAGGGGGGCTGGACAAGATGATCTCCAACCCCTACCGTTCTGTGATTCTGTGATCTAAATCTTGGGTGGTCAGCAGAGTCTCTTCCATAGTCAGTGGGAAGAAGTAGAAACTTCCTATTTTATCTCATCCCAAGGTGATACCCTAGACAGGTAACTGAGGTAGGGGTCAGGAATCACTCTCTGCACAGGTCTGTTTCTCTTCATATTTCCTGAAGAAATCTATCCTAGAGACTTTAGACAACTAATGATGTTGAGATCAATTACACCCACAGCCTCTTTATTTGGTTCTTTTGCAATAAAGGACCTTTAAAGTAGAAATAAGTGCTGTGAGTCTGAAGGTGGCAGGTACTTTTAGCTTCAACTTCTATTTTTTTATTGTAAACATTATCACCTTAGATATTCCCCCCACCACCTCCCCATTCAGGAGTGTGTGTTTGAGAAGAGTTCATGCTTCATGGACACATGATTAAGTTCTTCCTCTTCTTAGGGCCTTTGTCTGCACAGGAAGAGATGCCTTATGTGGTGCTTCTTAGTGACAGTTTCCTGACAAAGGAGCTGTGCCGGGGATCTGACTGTTCCCTCTGAAAGTATGCTGGAGCATAAGCACGCACACTCCATCTGTATGAATGGGAGAGGAGAAAAGTGCATTCAACATCTGTTGCAGGCAGTTATAAATATTACAGTAGTCTAATTTTCCTAGGAATTATGCCTGGAGCAGGGCCTATGGCTCAGAAATTAAAAAGGGAAAATCTATCCTAGTACAATTCCTCTAGGTCTCTTATTTCCTATGATCTTCCTTTAAGTTTTTACCACATGTTCCTTGAGAAAATCAAGGTCAAGTTTCTTTATCATGACTTGTGAGTTTTCATTGTCATATTTGGATGTCTGGATGGTCCCTCAGAACATTTCTGAAATAGATCTGTGTGAATAATTGGCCTGGGTGGCAGAGGCAAGTAATTGTGGGATTAGGAGGGAATTCATACTTTGCATTTTCACAGAAATTAGAAAAAAAAAAATGGTTCATAATATATATTTGCATGAAATATATAGTTTTCTCTAGGATTTTATTTCATTATTATTATTCATGTTGTATCTCTGTTTACAATACCTGGGGGATAAAAATCCTGAAGATGATTGCCTGAGACCAGTTTCACATCACATAGAGCAAATTTCATGTATGGTGGAGTACGTTAGCATGTTCTTTGAAGCATTGTTCCACAGCTACTTCTGCTTAATTCCCTAAGAGTAAAAGGTTATAAAGTACTTTCTAAAATCCCGAACAGCATAATGGATGAAATATTTTAAACTGAAATAAATCAGAATAAATAAACTTATTTCCTTTCTTTCACAGATCTTCAAGACAGAAAATGTGATAATAGCAATGAAAAAATTATCTTTAAAAGTTCACTCAGTTTTATATTTTTTCAAGGACAGTTAATTAGATCTGATGTCCAAAAAACACCAAGTGGTATTAATTTATAGCAAGAGAAAAAATGTCAACATTAAAGTACATATTCCTTTGCTTTAGACTCAAAACAAAGATTAAACCTCAGAATCTTACTGTAATATAAGACAGAATGACATCTGTTCTGAAAATCACTATATTGAGGAGAAAAGAAATTAAAAATGGACTTCCTAAATTCACCTTTTTAGGATTTTAATTCCAGAAAGAAACATATGAAGAAAATTATATGCAGTAAGTTATTACCCATTTGAAACATGTGTTTATGTTAATAATAGAACAGCACTCATTTTTAAACTGATGCTTTCAGCATTAATTATGTGGCTTCCATCACACCACACATTTATGAGAAAGAAAAAATGAAGGGAAATTAAAGGATGAAAGAGAAAAATGTTGACAAATATTATTTTAAAACAGTTTTACTTTGACATAAATTATGAACTATTGAGTATGCCAGCAGTGGTGTTTCATTGATTGGTATGTAATTATCTAGGGAGGAAGGGTGTTAAGAATTCATAGCAACTTCTTAGCATGTCTTATTGGATTTACGCCAGCATGAAGGATTTGGTAATGAACTGCAAATCCGACTCTGCTCACTACCTGCCCAAGGTTTAAAATGTGTCTCTGTGTAAATGTCAACTGCAATTAAGTGTTAGGACCAAAAGCATCTCAGAAAATGAGAAAGAAGTAGGATAGATTTTACTGTCTATTATTGGTATTTATGGCTCTTCTCATATTTAATTACATGCAGCCACTGCACACTAAACACTTTCTTGCAAATGTGGCTGGAAATAGTGTTTAATAGGAGAAACTGGATGAAATGAAGACAGGGAGTTTAGACTGGTAAAACATCCTGATAATGAGATTTGTTAGACAGTGGAAGAATCTCCTAAGGGCAGAGGAGGAAACTTCAGTGTTTGGGACATGTCCAGTTAGTCCTGAAAAACATTAGAAAATGTTCTCCTTGGAATGGGAAATAGATGTAATTAATATTTCTCATGACTAGTTTCTGTAATTCTCAAAGCTTTTTCCCAGGCAAGAAATTTGGTTTGTTTCCTATCACTTCTGCAATGGGTAGTTTCATTGCCTTAAAGGATAAGGCAAATGAAGTTACAACATCTATATTAACTTTGTAACTGAAAATGGAATGTTTATCATAATCTAATCCAGACACCCTTCATACTTACCTATTCATTGATGTCCTCTAAAGAGTAATCTATTGCTGGTAAAACAGGAGTCTCTTTTACCATGTTCTAAGGTAAGAACAGTTGTAAGAACATTTCCACTGCAAAATATTCCTCCAAATATGTATTCATTCTGGCAGTCACGATGCTTTTTTGCAATTATCATTGAGGGAAGAGGAACTTTCTTGGAGTCACTCCCAATTTTACACTTATCAGGCAAAACTAGGGACATTTCAAAGAACTGGACACCTGCTCATGTAATCCCAAAATTTTAAGAGTACAAAAGGAATGGCTCAGTAAAGGGGAGCAACTGTTTTGTTAGTCCCAAGATAAAAGGTAGCCATTAAGATGGGATCCATCAGATTACATCAAAGCTGACTTTACTGAATCTTAAAAGTGAATCACTTCTACTTAATTTTGTTTCCGGGCTGAGCTACAGCTGCGACCAATAGTCATTTAGTCTGGACTGACTTTTCATTATTCTGCTTCTGATTCTATGTGCAAACATGAAACTGGAAAACACACCATAGAAACTATTCTTATATATACATATACATACATATATACATATAAACATATATATATTTTCATTAAAATACATATATATTTAGATAGTATTAAAAAAGAGTTCTAATAACTTGACTAAATGCTATTTACATTTTTCTAATCCAAAGAATAAGAATTTTTAAAAAACATTTGCATTTCATATTGAATTAAAATTATCAGTTTTCCAAAATTTCCACAAAATTTGCCACTATTTTCAAATTTTTTCTTTATAATGGAGTTGTATAGTTTACCTTAAAGGTTTGTTCTTCTTCACTTCTTTCATCTCAGAAAGTGTAGTATATATAAGGAAGGGCAAAAACAAAACCTAGAAATGAGAGTAATATGCAATAATTCAAACAAGTTTTTCTTAATTCCTCTATTTTTCTAGTGGGAAAAACCAAATAAACTATTCTTGTTTCTTTCACAGTGTCTTACTTTCTAACTTGCTGTTTCTTTCTCTGATGGAAAAAAATGTTTTTAAAAAGTAAGAAGAATGTGTTTTGCTCCATTAATAATGAAAACACTGCTTTATAAAGAATTTTTAATGAAAAAAAATCTTAATACTCTATCAAATAAAAACTCAGCCTTCTTTTTCCTTTCTTTAACTCATTAGAAAATTACATTTTGAATAGTTCTACTATCCTAATGCCTTTCTTATAATATTCTGAGATAAGATTTGCAAAGCCAATCCATCTAACAAGCACTTGGTTTTCAGAGTATTTGCATGATCTGCAATAGTAAACATATTACTAATAAAATTTTCAGAAGATTTGATCACTGCAAAGTATAACAGCATTGCTTCCTAAGAAGCAGGCAGCACTTTTCTGCTTCCCCACTAATTCCTGCCAGTGCTTATTCTGTGCTTGTAGAGCTTAGCAGTGACCCCAATTCAGAATTTTTCTCAGTTTCAAAAAACAGTGAGTGATCCACTGACAGCATTCAGAGCACCCTTGGTTGTTCACAAGCATTTTATCAAACCCTGAGAGCAGTTTTTCCAGCTGATAGATCTCTTTTGTGAGGCTTAACTAGGTTGGCCACTCTCATTGTAATGTGTGTCCAGATCTGAACTCTGTGGCCCTGCCCTGTCTCTGCTTGCTGTATAGATTCACATTTTCAGAAATACCTCCTCTCTAAAAAATCTGCTCGGAGTGAACTACAATCTCAAGTCACAATGCACTGATTAATCAGCACTATCTCTTCCTCATACTGCATTAGCTGATTAAAAAAGGAAGACATTGATGAGTTTAAGTGAGAACAGCTATAGGAGACCTGTTTATCTCCTCCTTTCAGGGGAGGGGAGGACTGGACTTTGCTTATATCATTCAGACAGCTGGATACAAGCCATATAAAATGAGGAGAGACCTTTAATTGATGTTGATAGTTTGCATCAAGACTGCTGGTCTTTCTCTTTACATAAATTTTAACAGATTTACCCTCTGCTAAGATAGGCCAT
Source organism: Anhinga rufa (assembly GCA_013400875.1). Taxonomy (NCBI): domain Eukaryota; kingdom Metazoa; phylum Chordata; class Aves; order Suliformes; family Anhingidae; genus Anhinga; species Anhinga rufa. Next base: position 23,596 of record VZTV01089079.1, on the reverse strand, counting down.
CAGAGAATTAATTTGTACTTGTTTAACATTTACATACTTCGTGAAAACTACAGTCCCAGAAAATTGGAAAATATGCTACAAAGCTTAAAATAATCTCTTCCCCTAGCAACTGCTTAGGAAAATGAGACCTTTGACTTAGATTCAGAAATTGTTTATGCTTCTAATGGTAATTACATCAGCATTTGATGAAGGTTCCCCATTATGCAAAGGGTAACTGTAAAACATATGAAGTATCAGAACAAGCATGCAAAAAACCACAAGAAGTTCAATTCACAAATGAGATTTACAATGTTTGGGGCACATTCTATGATTATGTCTATATTAAAGCTTAGCCAGAACTCTATTTTGATATTATGGTGATGTGTCACCTACAAACAGCCATGCATACACCCATCTATGGACTGAATTCAGCCCATAGGAACAACCACCTACTCTACATACCCCTCCTGCTTACCTTTTTGACAAGGCATCCTCATACATGCACAAGTCTGATCCCTGATATTGTTTCATAAAGGTCTAGTACCCCCCTTTCTCTCTCACATATAGTACAAAATTCTGTGTACTCATGGAGGACGTATTCTGTACAATTCTTCTTCTTAATCCCATCTTCCTTTTCTGTCTTGTAAGCATTACTAGTTAGTAAAACTATGTAATGTAATCTGATTTTTCATAAAGATATAGTCATTATGACTAACAAGGTAACATACAAAGAATATGTAGATTGAAAGGGATATCTGGAAGTTATTTGGCCCAATCCCTTATTCAAAGCAGGGAGAACTTAAAAATTACAGTAAATTGCTCAGAGCTGGGTCCAGTTGAGTTCTGAATGCCTGCAGGTATGGAGATGTACCACTTCTTTTCAGGCAACCTGTTACAGTGTTTGACCACCTTCATGGTGAACAACTTTTTCCTTATATAGAGTCAAAATTTTGCTTGCTTCTACTTGGGTCTGATGTCCCTTGTTCTTTTGCTTTACACCTCCAAGAGCAGCCTGGCTCTGACTTCTCTATACCTCGCATTCAGGCTGTGGAAGACTACAGTGAAATCTCCCCTGAACCCTTTTTTTCCAAGTTGAACAAGCCAACTTTTCTTAGTGGCTCCTTATGCATCATGTTCTCCAGTGTTCCATCTTCTGGATGGCCTTCCACTGAACTATCTCCAGTATGTCCATGTCTCTCCTGCACTGGAGACCCCAGACCTGGATCCAGCGCTCCAGATGTACCTCATCAGTGCTTACCAGAGGGGAAGGATCCCCTCCCTCAACTGACAGGCATTGGTCTCCCCTCTGAAGCCTGATATGCAGTTGGCTTTCAGCACTGAAAGGGCACATTGCTGGGCTCATGGTCAACTGGTTGTCCACCAAATGGACTCACAGATCCTTTTCTGCACCTGTACTGGTGTTTATGGTTATTCCTACCAGGGGGCAGGATTTTGCATTTCCCTTCGTTGATCTTCATGAGGTTGCCATCGCCCATTTCTCCAGCTGGGAGAGATTCCTCTGAGTTGCAGCCCTGCCTTCCATTCTACTAACAGTTTCATTCATCTGGATTTTTTTTGTAAATTAACTTTGTGCCACTGACATCTACTCTCCAAGCTCAGTGGTTCTTCTTGTCTGTTTTCAAGTGTCCTCACTGGAATTCAGTGTTAATTTTTTTATTTAAAAAAGGCAAAATTAAGAAGAAACACAAGCATGCCATTCATTTCTTAGATCTGAAAATCCCAACTTCCCATGCTCAACTTTCTCACACATGATTATCTGTTTTCTAGAAAACATTAAAAATAATGCTTTCACATTCTAAGACCTAGGGGAAAACAAAGAGGGGACAGATAATTTTTCTTTTAAAGTTCGGTCTTAAAAACTAATTTCAAAGGGTTATCTGAGTTCATGACACCTGGATGCAAATAGCAGGAATTTTCTGAGCACTTATACTCTTTCTTTTTTTTAAAGGAAATTGGCAAAGCAAAAATGCTAAGAGCTGTTCTTCCTTTCTTCACAGGCTACTCCTGAAAAAGCCCTCTTGAACTAATATGTAAATGTGTATTGCTACATAATGAAGGATTAGAAAAATGAGGCCAAACTCATCCAGTTTACTTTTTCCAGCCAGTCTTGTATAAATGAGGTGGCAATCTAGAAGAAGTTGGTCTTTTCATTTAAACTGGGACTGTTCCAGAAGACCACGTACGAATAGAAATATTTATTGAAGGTGAAATGTTCCAGACTTAAACAGTGGGTAGGAACAGCAAATTCCTGAATAGAAATTAGTATTTAATTGTATAATATTTGCTTTTTTCATACTATTTTCCTTAAATCATAAATATTTTTTAATCTATTTCAAAAAACAGAAGCTATATTGCTGCTTTGGTATTTGTGGAAAATTAATTTTAGACATTTATTAAACATCAATTAGATAGCTTTTAATAAGTTTTTCGAATTTATTTTTCTCCCATTCAGCATTAAAAAGTTACACATCTTTTTCTCAGAGAGTAGTTTGGTGCATGGGCATATGCCCATGTTCATGAGTTGAGTGACATTCAGAACTGTTCTAACATTCAAATATTTGTCCTTATTTTGGCTTCCAGTGACTATCAAAGTTCATCTTTTTCCCGGTCCAAAAGCCAACAGCAGACTTCCCTTTATATAGGTCTGTCTCATGACACAGTTCAACAATAAAACCCCTACTGAAGAAAGGTAGAGTTAAGGACAAGATATGCAAAAAGGCTTAGAGACATATTCAAAAAGACATGATTGCCTCAAGTTCAGTCTTGGCCCTGAGGAACACTTCTTGATCAAAAAAAATGGAACTGTTAAAATCCTGGTAAAAAGCAGTTTGTCAAAGAATTTCTGATCAGCTACTACTTCAATATCACAAACAATTTAAAATAACAGCTACCTGAAGCAGCTGTTATCAGTGGTGATAATAAATGATTAATTGCATTTCACTGGCATTCCTGCAGTCCCTTAACTCATGACAATAAACAGGTAAGCGAAATGCTGTCTGCCTGTAACCAAGGATAGGCAAGGTCTGAGTATTAGCTTCCTAACTGTTTTTTACATGAGGAGACACCTCAAGGTAAGCACTCTGCAGAGGTGTTTGCAAACTGGGTGAACATCAGTGAGTGAGCAAATGCCCTGCTCTAGCAGCAGTGGTCTGCTAAGTCTGATCCTGAAGATCCTCTGACATCACTAACCTCCAGCATTCTTTATATAACTGCCGTGGCTGCTGAGGAGGTCCCAGGGGGACAGGTGACTGAGGTTGGTGAGACTCACATGCTCTCCCTGATTAGCTTCCTCTACTGCCACTGCTGGCACTAGATGGACCTTTCCGCTGACCCAGTAGGACGTTTTTATTTTCTTATTCTGGTAGGATGACCCAAACTTTATACACAAGTGGTTATGGACTTGGCTCAAAAAGCATTCACATTCCACATTGAGCCTGTCTCGTCTGCTCTCTCTTCCATGCTCAGATTCCATGCAAGATGATGCTCCCTGTGTCCCTTGCAGCACTATCTGTGAAGAAAGAGTGCCATCTTAGGTGTCTGGGAGTTTTGTGTGAAATGAAATGTACACCAAAGACACATAGGTGAGATCTAAATGCTCTGAACAATGTTTCTGACTTTGTTCATCAGCTTAGGCAGTCAGCTGTGGGCCTCTTACATGGGTTATGCCCTACTTCCCCTGCACATGCACTCACGTTCCACATATCCCTTGGCGCTCTGGCACTCCAGGCCAGAGGTGAGGAGAAGAGTGGCAGGGGAAGAGGACCAGCAAGGGAAAAGTAGAATGTATTGGAGGACAGTGGTCAGGTCAAGGTATCACAGGGATATTTTTTCTCTTTTAAATGGAAATATCATCAATGTTGCTTGATTTCTTTCTACCTATGTGGCTTTTGGTTTGTGTGCCCTTGCTGTGAGTAGAACCTGCTCAGAAATGGTGCTTGGCTGGTTGGACTGGTGGGAGGGGAGAATCAATGTCGATCAATAAAACTTGGGTATCTATTTTCAGGGTATAAAACTGCATCAGGTGTGAGTGAACCCAGCAGAGCAGACTGCCTGGGTTTGCTGTGGAAGGAACCCACATATGAGATCTTTTTGCACCTCATTGTTAGGCAGGCTGGCTTTGCTGGCAGACTGGATATGGTGTTCAGTTGGAAACACCTGAGCAAGACTCGTAGGTCATTCTCCGGTGAAGGTTGGGCGTACAGCCCTTGTGCAGGGTCTGGAGCTACCCTTTCCAGGGTGGTTGAAACAGCAGCAGGTTGGCTGGCCTGGCCTGGAGGATACAGTGGTGCTGGGGACATAGTGGAGCTAGATTTGGGGATAGTGGGGCCCCATGCCTTGGAAGACCCATGCCCTCCTAGTGGGGCACTCGTGTGTGGTGCACACTGGGCAGTGCTGCAAGGGCTACACAGGCACAAATGTATCAGTGAATCCACTAGGTCCAAAGATCCTGGCACCTGCATTTGATCACCTACACCATTAAATCATTACATCTCTCACATGGTTTCTGGGCCAAACCAACAAGCATTCTCCCCCACTATTTCTAGGCATGGTTTCAAAGTTAACACAGGCCAGAGACCATTTCCAATCAGCAGGTTGTGTGTGGCTACCCTATTTTGGTGGATAAGGGTGTTTAACATTATGGCCATGGCCAGCTGGCCTCAGGGCCAGTGGCAGTAGTTAATTACTGATATAGATGTAGCCCAGGTTTCCCTAGGGCCCTTCTCATGACTCACCTGAGGGCACACTAAGGCTCAACCATGGCAAACAGTGAGGAGCGTTGACCCTAAGGTACCACCAATGGACCTGTCCCAGGACAGTTTCCATGACAGCCATGAAAACTGGTTTGATGGAACCTGAAATATAATACTTCTGTTGCCATAAAAAGCAAGCCCTAACTTTGTCTTTCTGTAGGACACTATGTTACAGTTCTGCTATGAGGATCCCTTCAGTTCCCTTTTCTGGCCAAGGTGGCTACCTGAAACTCATGGTCACAAATCTTCACAAAAGGCTTCCTGAGCTACTGTTGCTCAGGGACCACCACAGGTGGCCACAGATGCACTCACTGGTGGTGGAAGTCCCTGGCTCTGTGCTGGGCTGTTTTCACATGGAGGGAATGAAGGCAATTTATCCTTTTCTCACTCATGCACCACCTCCTTAGGAAATGATCCCAGACCTAGCCTCCATCACCTTTCCCATGTTCTTGTACACTAGCAGCTCCTCTGCTGTCCAAACTGCAATCAAAAACAGCTTACTTCCTCTTTGGGAAGTGGAGATTTCAGATGAAATCTAGATTGAGCTTGGGGATCTACTACAAAATCATATATTATTGATTTATGGCATTGCTTTGTACTGTTAGCCAGTTACATGCTCCCCCCCAAATTATAGTCAAACTCTGTCAGATTCTTTTCCTGAGACAGCCATTAATTCTGGAATATATTTACAAGGTTTGAAATTCTGCTTGTCATTTCATAAAGCAACGCAGTGCAAAATGAACGACAAGTATCTCCCCTCGCAGCAGACATGAACACTAGTCCTTGGAATTTGTATGAATTCCAGTGTAAGGAGATAATGAATTTAAGCAATATGAACCCACAGATAGTAACAGGATTTACTAGATACAGAGAAGTTATAGTGGTGTGCATAAGCTGTATTTTATGGTTTTATAAACTAAAAATTGGCAGATCTGCTAGCTACCCCTAAGTAATAGTGATTCTGACTTATGCATAGAGCTCCTTGTTATGTTTAGCAAACCACGCATTTGTCTTTTAATTAGTCCCTTGAAAGTTGCAGGGGTTGTGGGTCACCATGAGAAGGGTACTTAGGGCATGATAACAAATTAAGGAAGAAAGAAAATGGTCTGAAATTTGTGGCTGTGAAATTAACAGTAATACAGAGGGGAATGGGAAAAGGCCTTCTGCACATTTATTGTTGTCTTGAAGCTGCGGCAAAAAATGTCCATCAACTTATATATTGCAGTAATTAGCAATTTCCAGTCTCCACACAGTGATTATCTTCAGACTCAGGCTTAGAGTTCCCTTGCTCCTGCATGTGAAAGCACAGGTGCCTGCCAAGTCTGCACACAGTTCCTTCACTGTGAAAGTGGAGGAACTCCACATTTTCTATAGTGCAACTGGCAGCTCCTTCTGAATCACTTTATAATTGCCATAGCTGAGTATATCAGGTTGACCTTATACTTCTAAAAGTCACTATGTGTACTCCCTTTCTCCTCCAGCATGTCATACAGTGGCATATCTGTGTTCAGTCAATGGTGTGTGTGGCAGGGGGGCTGTCTCCAAGTTGTGGCTAACTGGCTGTGTGCTGTCATTCCCTCTCTCCAGATGAAAAGCAGATGATGGTTTGAGTCTCTGTACCTTTACTGTCAGGCGATACATGAAAGAGTGAAGTCAAATGGGGGAGGGTGGTTATGTCCTCATCGTCCTGTAAGTCATCTTAACCTTGCATTGTAGTTTCAAAACAAACAGTTCAAAACCCATTTATTTCGTATATAACAGCTTACTGATGTTAGTAGTTACTTTACTGATATATAAATAATTGCTGCAGGCAAAATCCCAGCTCCACTGCACTTAAATTTAAAACTGGAGTATCTTTGTACCTCTGTCAGATGCCAAACAACTGTTCAGTACTTTGAAGTTAAAAGAACTCCTTTTTATTATATCTTCTGCTTATGATGTTTTCAAAAGTAAAAATAGTCCTGCCAATCTCGAGTAGTAGAAAATTTAACTCTTTTTCTGTATGATTAACATGGCTACCCAGTGGGTAACCAGTAATGTGCTGTTGTCTGACATTATCTCATTGAGTTTGAAAATGCCCTTGAAAATGGGATTGCCTTCCAGTAGCCAAGTGCTTTTCATCCCTGCTAAGAGTTTTGCTGTTACTTTTATAGTTCCCTTTGGTAGATAAGCTACTAATACACGTTCTTGCATTTTTCTTGCAGTCTCTGAATGGCTTGCATGGCAATTTCTCCCATCAGGGACCACTGTTTGTCAATAACTTTGCCACTGTTTGTCAATAACTTGTTAGATATAAATTCAGCAGGTTTAAGCTTCCAGGCTTTGATGCCACAGAGGGGTAGCTCTTGGATAATGATTCCTTGGCACATCCCTCACAAGAAGCTTTTTCTCACCAAGCAGGGCGAGTCCTAAACTTAGAAGTAGGTACAGTACAGAGAGGTGAAAGAACATAGTGAAAGAAATGTATGGTGGTTTTTATTTCATTTTACTTTTGTTTTATTTAAAGCCTGCTATGGTTATCACGACAAGACCTCAGTTTTAGCTTGGATGAAGTAAAGATTTTCTGAGGTAAGAGCAGGAATTAGGGGAATAAGCCAAAAAATACAAGTTTCCTGGTTTGTTTGAGCTCTTAAAAATCAGGAGTCCTGTCATGCTCCAGCATCGGTAAAGGAAGACAGTGGAGCAGAGACAAGGGAAGAGATGGGAGAGTCTACTCCAAGAAGTTTATGCATCCATTGAAGCCCCAGGAATGCATGCACCAGGCCAACCCTTCATCTGCCTCTTCCCCCTCCCCTCAGACCCTTTCCCAGTCTGATGACTTAAGGCAAGTGAGAATCATGGGTGCCAGAAGCAAGACGAAAGGAGAGCAGCAGATTTCATGTTGTTCCAGCACTGAGAAAGTTGCTCAGGTTGCTGACATATGTTGTGGAGACAGATTTCCACAGTATGCAGACTGAAACACATAATCTGAACATGGTTATGAGCCAAACATCTACAGTGTTTATTGAAAACATCCCTGATGTTTAAAATTCTGTGGTCTTCTGAAACCCAGAAATCCAGCCCTACAGTTTCAGAGAGAAGGAGACATACATACATGCTTTGGGAACACGTGGGTTGCTTTTTTCCCCTCCCTCCTAGCAGGAGAGACAGTTTAGCCTGCTTTTCCTGGTTCACATCCTGGGATGAATCACCGCAGACAAACAGCTCCAGCAGAGACACAGCTCAGAGGCCTCAACAGGAGGAGAAGAGCTGTCTGTCGCTGTGGGCAGGGATCACCATGCAGAGACAGGGAGAGGGGAGAAGAGTGATTTATGTGGGTCCCTTTATGAGGATGTCTGGCTTTCAGATACTGTGTGGGATTTTTCTTTGAAAAACAAACAAACACTAGTTATATTTCTCCTAATTGTCTGGAAAAACTCACTCCTTCATCCAGTCACTCTTCTCTTTGCTCATTCTTTTAACTTTCACTCATGCTAAGCTGCTTTAGAGGTATTTTTGGAGATATTCAGACTTGGAACGCTGTGTTCCTCCTAGCTGTTTTCAAACTTTCTTGCATGACGTTCCTTTCCACAGCTCTGGTCTTTAAGCCAGCCAGAAATAAGTATATTGCTGAGCACAAAAAAAGCCTTGTGTATCCTCCCCAATAACTACTTTAAAGGCTGTAACATATCTGCAGAGGGATTTTAGCATATTTTAAAACACCAAAGGATATTTAAAGACAGTGTCTGGTGACATTATGCATGACACCTCTTCCCTGCAAAGGTGGGAAGTGAGAAGAAATAAAGGCTAGACAGTATTATCTGTTAAAATATACCCAGACTTGGCTCTGCATAAAGGGGTACCATAACTTCTTAGCTATTGTAAAACTGGCCCTTGTTCTGTGTGTGCATGTGTGTGAATACATAAAAGAGGGACCAAGTGAGAATATTCTTGTGACAGTATGCAAAGCTGTTCCCATTGATGAGATGCTGGTTTTCTGGAATTAATATCTTGAAAATTCAGAAGTTCTGCAAATGCAAGAGAGAAAGGCTTTTTATATATGAGGAAAGAACTGCTAAAGTTCCACAGCTCCGGATATCCATGCTCATTTCTTTCATATTTTAATGCCAGATATTTTGTTTGTACATTGCTTTCTATTAGGTGTCATCCCAGCAATCTGGGATGCTGAGATATATTGCAGGCTAGATAAGAACTAGAGCAGATTTCATCCTTGTGTGGATAAAATATATGAGATAGCATTTAAGGTAGCTTTTTAGAGCATTGCTGCAAATGTAACCTGGATTCCTGCCATGTGCACCAAGAGGACATATTAACACCTCTTCCAAAGTTCACCTGCAGTTTGTGTTCTGGCAAACATGTCTCCTTGTTGCTGCCTTGGACTTTGCTACAAGTGTACTGTGTCAATGCTGCTGGTAGTAACATACAGAGGGAGAAAAGTCTGGGATCCCCTGGACTAAAGCATATCATTACTTTCTCAAGTAAAATATTATTGTTATTTCTCTTTTCATTGCTGCCATGTACCATTATATTGGTCATACTGGTTAAATAGCCATCATCACACTTTTCATTTCTGTCAAACATATTAGATTTTTTGTGGGAGGGATTAGAGCACTTAGACTTTTAGGAACTCACTTGCACTTGCGTATATTGATTTTTGGTGTATATAAACTATGTGGAATGTGAATCACAGAATGGTGGGG
>VZTV01089079.1:0-13740 GCA_013400875.1 Anhinga rufa | reverse complement strand
GCCCCCAACCTGTACTGGTGCCTGGGGTTGTTCCTCCCCAGGGGCAGGACCTTGCACTTGCTTTTGTTGAATTTCATGAGGTTCCCCTTGTCCCAGCTCTCCAGCCTGTCCAGGTCCCGTTGGATGGCAGCACAGCCTTCTGGTGTATCAGCTACTCCTCCCAGCTTAGTATTGTCAGCAAACTTACTGAGGCTACACTCCGTCCCTTCATCCAGGTTGTTGATGAATATGTTGAACAGTATGCACACACACATACGCACACACAAATATACAAAATCCTGTGGTTATTTATTTTATTGAAGGCTGTTTGATTATATTCAGAGCAAAGATATGTAATAGACTTCATTTGATTTCTACTCAGTTTAAATCTGAGTGCTATAAGCAATCATCATATAGTTAAAATAAGTTCAACCCATACTGTTCCTAGGAGTCTTCTGAGCTTTAAAAGCCCAAACAGATTTCACATTAAGCAAGCAGTGAGGAGGGCACAGGTTTTCTATTTAAACAGAGCATACCCGCTATCATAGATATGTCAAGTATATAGCTATTCTCTCTTCCTTTCAGGTGCCCAGGAAGAGTCTGTTGTAATCTTGGTTTCAATAATTTTGAGGGGAAAACGACTTTATCCTGAATGTTTCCTGTTCCAATGATACTCTCATCGCATGCAATTGAATGTGAAGTTACTCAGAGCATGACAATTTTTGGGATGTGCATTACAAAGAATGGTTTAATTTCTCTAACTAATCTTTTTGTGGAAGGTATTCCTACTGAATTTTGGGAAGGGTGAAGATCAAACAATTTGGTGATAGTTCTTAAATTTTGGTTGTATTGACTGTTCTATTATCACACTGTGTTTTCATGACTCATTACTTATCTTTCTTCTTTTCCATAGGCTTGTCTCCAGAGAAGCTACTCTCCTTACTCAGACAAGACTGCACGTGAATGGTAGCAGCCGCCTTGGAAATGCCTTTATTCATCAGAGACCATTTGAACATATGCCAGCTTCTTTGATGGGGCCTCATTCAGAAGCCATCAGGATCAATGGAACAACTCCAGTTAATAAGAACTTGATGCCAGTCCAGATCTGATTTCAAAGTTCTCCCAAGAAGGATCTGCTTAGGCTAATACAGAGTATGGTACTTGATAATTCTTGTGCACGGGCACATTTTTCATGTGAAAGAAAACATATTTGCATTCCACTACAGAAAACCTTGCATGCGTCCTTGAGTTTTTGGCAGATGTTGAAAACAGATCAGGAGCAGATGACGTGAGAGCAACAATATGTCCCTGAGCAGCAGCAAAGCAGCAGGTGCAGGAGGAGCATATGCCAGATTCCCATCAGTAGAAGCAGCCGTGTGGTGGGCTCTCTGGGACTGAATGCGAGGTGCATGCTCCACTTTTCTTCTGGCGCTGGGGAATATTAATAAGTCTGCATCAGGCCAGGCAAGTAATTTACAAACTTAACATTCAATTATATAATAATTCATAAAGTAAACACACAGAGACTGTAGTACAAGAGAATTTCCAAGGCAAAACAACCTGGGTCTTTAAAAAAGTATCATATTTTACTTTTAAAAATTGAATGCCCAGAAACAAAAATGAAGGAAATTAGAAAACTTAACTCTGACCCTGTCCCAAAACCTTTCCCACACATCCAGGAACATGAAAAGTTTCCACTCATTTATTCCTTAATAAAAGACAATAGTTTAAAACAATACTGTATAAAGTTAATTTGAAATGTTTTGATAAGCCCACTTCTGAGACATTCTTAAAAAAATAAAAATTAAAAAAAAAAAAGAAAAGCAATGGCCAGGTGACTGAAAGCTTTTTTCTGCTGTTCAGCCCTGGCATGCTATGTTGCTTTGAATGGACTGAATAAAAATATGTCCGTTATGATCAAAATTGAGGGATTCTGGATACAACTTATCCATCTTCCTCCAAAGTCACATTATAGTCTTCTGAGTGGAGTTGGACAAAAGTCCGGTTTATAAAATATGTATGCATATGTACACATTTTACCTTGAGACAAAGCCAAGGTTCTTCTGAAACAAAAAGAAACACACCCTTCACATAAGAGCCAAAAATTAGCAGCCAGTGTACCAGTGTACCAGAATATAAACTTTCTTGCACTGTGCAGGATCAGTTTTTAAACTCCTGCTGTGCCTTACTCTTTCATGACTTGAAATTCAGCTTGGGGAATAGGGGTCTTTCTCTCTTTCTTTCTGGCTTAGGTGGAAACTTTCTTATTAAATTCTGTAGGAAAATTGGGTTTTGATATTTTTTCTCTTAGGAAAAATTTTCTCAGAAATCTCCAGTTCTTCTCTTGAACCATATGATTACATTTAATGAACCAGTTGGAAATCTAAGAAAAATGGATTTCTTTAAAAAGTCCTATTTTATGCATGTTCAGGTAGTATTGAAAGGCCACAGGGCAATATCTAAAAGGAAGAAACAAAGCATATCCACTGGCCTAAGTTTTTATCACTCGGTGATCTCTAAAGTACGAATAGCGAGACAAGGATTTTGTGAATTATGCATTTTGGAAAAACCTGTATTGTCACTAATGAAATCTAATGCAAAAGATCTGGAGCAAGTGTTAACAAGACTAGGAATTCACTTTGAGATGACTAACTAGTAAAAAATTCAGTTCCAAGTAACTCACAGCAGTATACTGACAGACTACCCAGTTATAGTTGATGCCAAAAATCAGTTTATTGCTAATGTTGAATTTTAATCAGAAATTATTGAAGAGGTTGGAATGGGAATTCATGGACTGTTTGACACCCTTACCTATATCAACCTGTTTGATAAATGACATGTGGATAGAACAAATGTTTGAAGTGGTGATTTAAATTAACCCACCTGACTTTGCATTGAATTTGTAAACCACCCATGAGGCCCCCCAAACCATGCCTGTCTATGCCTTGTGTTTCTATATACCACAGCAGTATGAGGCTATAAACCTAATCCTCATACAGTTACTATGAGATGGCAGTGCTCCACTGACATTACTTTTAGGTCTTGGTAGAAAGCACTGCCAGAACATTGCAATTATCTTTAAGGGAATCACCTGTGCAGTAGGAAATGAACAAATCAGTCATTCCAGACAAACGACAGGAATTTCCTGGAGCTGAAGGGGAATTAGAAGGCTCGTGAGGAGCTGAAATATCTCAGGATTTTTTAGGAAATCCTAGAATGTCTATCCAGAAATGTCTGCTGGTTACATACCCATGCAAGACCGGCTGGGGAAAAACACTAGTCAGCATGGCAGCCTTCCTCCCAACAGATAAAAGGGGAAAAATTCAGTTTGGAAATCTGAATTTCTTCAAGGAACTTTTGAAACTCTTCTGCGTTATATTGGCAAAGAGGCATAATGCTAGACCATTAGAAGGAAAGACAGTATAGGACATGATGAATAACGAGCTGGAAAATCTACAGAAAGATAAAGTGTTATATCTTTGAAAGAACAGATTATGAACCTATGTCCTAAAAAAATGTTCTTCATCTTCTCTTTTTTTTCCCCCATTTGAATCCAGAAAGCACAAAGGTTGACATCATTCTGTAATAGTATCTATAATTCAGAAATTATTCACAATCATAATAGTTATTTTTATGTGTGAGTTCACTGAGTTTTCCTAAATAAAATATGCCTTTCCAAAATAAATACATATTTATTTATTCAAATTAAAATTAAATATACTTTAAATTAACTTTGTGACAGCTGGCAATGTGTCCATTGGAACCAGATGCCAGCTGGGGATAGGCGGAGAGCATTGTTTTCCAGCCACTCTCCTACCCACTGGATCTACTCCTGCATCAGAGACTCTGCAGGAATAAGAGCCAGTTATGCTGATCCTAGTCACACACCATACCTCCAGCGAAAACCCCTGTAGAGGGTGTGCAAGACAAGTAGAGCAGAGCAGTGAATCTGTCTTGAGATGCTGGGTTTTGTTCCTTTAGGAAAGGGGAGCTGAGGATGAAAAGCTGGACATGACTGAAATAAAAGAAAGTATTTTGGGGTTTTTGCACACATCAAATGAAGACAAGCAGCTTGGCCGCTGTTTAAGTTGCCAATCCAGTTAGTTTTCTTGAGAGACTTCTGCCTGCAGAGTCTAAGCCTCTGGCCAATTTGAATCTTCTCACAGTCTCAGGAAAGAACATTTTGTAGCTTTCTCCAGCTTGTGATACAGCTGCTCTGCTCAGTTAGCCTTCTGGATAATGGAAATAATTTTGTAGATTCTCAGATATTAGGAGAGGTTTTCCACAACATAGATGGGAGCTAGGCACCTTGCTGTCAGCTGTGTCTTTGAAAATGTCCCTGCAGGTGTGCAAAATGATTCTTCTACTGTCCTGCCCTCATCCCCTGCCCATCAGCTGCAGCATTGCCAGAGCCTACAAACAGGATAAAGATATCTAAGAGAATCCATAAGCATAACATTTTGTAAAAGTGCTTTAGAAATTCTTATTAATTTCTCTTTCATTCCAGTTTGGTTTTCTTGTCTTTTTTTTTTTTCCTCCTGTTGGTCTGATTACAGTATGCGGTTGTTTTCTGTCAGCAGGAGACATATGCAAAAAGGTTTGGAAATTTATATTCTGAAGCTCTGTAGTCTCTTGCAACCCCAGCAAGGGCTGGTTTTAATCCTTTAAATATCAGGATTTCACTAAAGTTTTTTTTCCCCTTCTAACTCTCAGTGTGAATCACAACTGAACCGAGCATTAGGCTGTTTAAACAGTAAAGCATTTACACAGAGGAACTCCAGCTGTAGTGTAAATACTATTTAACAAGTTTTTTTTTAAGACATAGTCCTGGAAAAATCATTATAGCTATTTGTTTGCCAGAAACTATAGGAATAAGAGAAAAATCCTTTGTGTGTCATTTATTATTGTCACTTTATAGGTCAGGGAATTATAAACAGCTTTAAGTATTTTGCAATAGCAACTTTTTACTGAAAGCTCTTCTTTTTAAAAAACAACGTCTGGTTTTTAGCTGCTACAATTCTTCAATGCATACTTTCAGTCACTTCAGCTGAGTTGCCTATGGTGTTTTACAATTATGGATGCCAAGAAGATTTTATAACCACATGTTAATGCTACCAGTTTTGCTTACTGTGTATATAAATCTTGTACCAGCATTGCAACTGTCAGTCAGAAAGTGTCTTTTACAAGTAGGGCTGCTAGATTGTTTACCTAATCTAATAGCTTCCATTTCATATAAAGTTAGTTAAGAGTTCCTGCCATAACCTTTCATGGCAAACTTGCGTAAAACTCACATAAATCACATAAATATATACTAGTCCTCATCAACTTTAATTCTTCCTTCTGACGTATAATCCATAGTAAATTTAGTATAACCTATTGATTGGCTCCATATGAGCCTAATGGCTTTTTTTCATAGGTTTCAATACCCTGAAACTCCTTAAAACACACACGGGAAAATGTTTTGACTGTCCAGCTGCTTTAAAGCCAACATTGTCCTGTAACCTTTCCCTATTTATAAGTATAACAAGGGACTCCAAAGACCAGCTAACCTCCTTGCAATGCAACATGAGTTGCTTTCTATACTTCTGTACTTCTGAGATATTGCATCCACTAGGTTTTAACGTACCTGAGAAGCAATTTTATATTCTCATTTACCGAACAACCTTGGTGAAAGATTAGACTTTAAATGTATATTAAAACTTCAGTGGGTTTACTTAGGTGGTGAGGTACACTCTCACCGGATTTGCAGGTTTGTCTTCAGTCCTTACATTTTGAAAAGAAAAGAAAACCTTACAATTACATAGCACATGAAAACAGAACCAAGAAGCAAATACCTTGTGTTCAAAATATGGTAAAAAAAAATAATGCAGCTGTACGGATGCAACTGAAAAAGATATGCAAAAACATTTTCATCAAAGTAATACAATCTTTTTGGCAAGGAAAATTAATAACCCAAGAAAATACATGAAATCACCAGTCATTTTAATTTTCCTCATCATTGCCCTCTTAGAAGACAGGAATTACCTGTACCAAGGAAGGCCAAAACAGATAAAGAAGTAACTAAGCACAAAAGCCTAAGAAAAACAGCTGCTGTGAAGTAATCATGATCATCAAAAAGGCTTTATCATGCTTTTCTATTATTTCACGGCTTAGGCCAAAAATAAAATATGAGATGTGAATAAAAACCTGCAGTGGGAGTTCATACAACATAGGAAATCAGAGAGTACTTAGGAAAAGAAGAAGGTCGATGACAGTTTTTTAAAAAAACAGAACCTCCTGAATATATCCAGAGTTTTACAAACATGATATCTTTACAGATTTATGTAACAATAGCATGCTAATCCGAGGTTAAAATCAGAACAAAATCTGCTATGCTTGTGTCATATGTGCTTCCCTTTCAGAATATTAAATTACCTGGGGCAGTAGCTCAGTACGTGAGCCAGACCGACCAGGGAGATTAGATCTGTATTCCACCCCCAGATATTAATGTTTGGCTCTAGCTCAGCAACAGATGATGCATTCTTCATGTATCTACAATGAACAGACAGTAACAAGCTCTCTTCCAAAGCAAGGATAGTTTTGACTTAAGCATGAGTCCTATAAGGTTTCTTATCAAAGAAGTCCGTATAGTGGACCTCACACTGTCATGAAAAATATGGGGAAAAAAAAAGCATTTACAAGAACATCTTCTTGTTCAGGGTCATCTTTCTACCATAATTTCATCCCTTCTTCTACCATTATGTGGTTTTAGTCCTTCCTTTACGCTTTTTCATTCTTTCTCCATTTGCTTGCTTTCCTCCACCTCAGAAGAAGGGTCAGCTCCCAAGCAGTCAGTAAGCTCACTCACACAAATGATAACAAGCTCGGTGCAACATCCCTCCTGGTGATACTATGTTGATGAATTGACAACATAAAGTTGCCAAGAGAAATTGGTTGAAGAGTCAACTGTTTAGGTCTGAATGTAAAATCGTAACGCAAGCCCAACTCCTAGCTGCGTTGCTATCCAGTCAAATCCTGAGACATAATTAATGACCAATGATATCTATTTTCCAAGAGATTGACCTAGCAACAAGGTATCCTTCGGAAAGCCTTCCTTTGCTGATCCTGCTCTATCTGTAACAGATTAGAGTGAGAGATGTAAACCTTGCTTCCCAACAACAAACCTTACACAATGTATGGAAGGACTGCCCTGCAGCAGTGAACCACAAAAAGGTAGGGCTTAGTATGCGTATAGCAGATGCGCTCAGCCTTCAGCTCCAGAAGTGCCCTACATGCTTCCTTGATGTGTTTTCTGATACCAGGTATTGTTATTTCAGTATTTAGTCTTTAATAGTAAATGCAATTCATTTTCAAAACAAAAGCGAGTAGATGACATGCTGCAAACCTGGACTACATATAAGTTATATGTAACAGTACTCCAGGGAGGTGTTACTCCGGGGAGGTGTAACTACCAGGGAGGTGTTACTCCAGGGGAGGTTCTGACTGGACACAAGAGGAAAATTTTTCACAATGAGAACAATCAGCCATTGAAATAATCTCTCCACGAAAGTGGTGGATTCCCCAACACTGGACAATTTTAAGATTGGGCTGGACAGGGTGCTGGGCCATCTTGACTAGATAGTGTTTTTGCCATGAAAGGTTGGACCAGATGATCCTTGAGGTCCCTTCCAACCTGGTATTCTATGATGCTATCATTCATTTGCTTTCATGTTGTCAAGGAGAGACTGAGAAAGTTACAACACCACTACCTAAAATACAGGGAAGTCTCCACAGAAAGAGTTGCTGTTATTCTTGATGCTGAGGATTATGTGATGCTGACCCTACAGAGATGAGAGAAGAGGCTCCATAAGAAGCCCTGTGGAGGGATGTTAGGGTTGCATTCATAGAGTACAGATGACCCAGAGGCTAAATCTAAATTTTGCAGTGTAACTGTGATGGCAGAAAATTTTCCTTGTGGTCAATGGTACAATGTTCACAGCACAAGGGGACTGCCAGCTATAATAAGCCTTAAAAGCAGTTAGATCTCAGCCATAAAAGATGTAAAACATTAGATGTTACAGGCTTGGGGAAGGGCGACTGGAAAGCTGCCCGGCGGAGAAGGACCTGGGGGTGTTGGTTGACAGCCGACTGAACATGAGCCAGCAGCGTGCCCAGGTGGCCAAGAAGACCAACAGCATCCTGGCTTGTATCAGGCATAGTGTGGCCAGCAGGAATAGGGAAGTGATTATGCCTGAGGCCACCCATTGAATGCTACGTTCAGTGTTGGGCCCTTCAGTACAAGAAAGATATTGAGGCGCTGGAGCATGTCCAGAAAAGGGCAACGAAGCTGGTGAAGGGTCTGGAGAGCAGGTCTTATGAGGAGAGGTTGAGGGAAGTAGGGTTGTTTAGTCTGGAGAAAAGGAGGCTGAGGTGAGACCTTAACACTCTCTACAACTACCTGAAAGGAGGTTGTAGTGAGGTGAGTGTTGGTCTCTTCTCCCAAGTTACTAGTGATAGGACAAGAGAAAATCGCCTCAAGCAGTGTCAGGGGAGGTTTATATTGGATATTAGGAAAAATTTCTTTACTGAAAGAGTGGTCAGGCATTGGAACAGGCTGCCCAGAGAGGTGGTGGAGTCACCATCCCTGGAGGTATCCAAAAAATATGTAGATGTGGCACTTCAGGGCATGGTTTAAGAGGCATGGTGGTGTTGGGTTGATGGTCAGACTTGATGATCTTAGAGGTCTTTTCCAACCTTAATGGTTCTATGATTCTATAAAGTGGAGAAAAAATAGTTGTGGTTTTTTTTTTTAAATTTAATAAAATTAACAAGTCCAAAAAAGCCTATGACTGCATGTAGTTAGACCTTCTGCATTACTGCAGGCTTACGTACTTCACCTGAAACCAATCTCTGTGACATTAAACAAGGAATTTGAATTCTTTGGGGGCTAAACTGTGAACCACAAACCTAAACCAGGAGACACTAGAATCAGTCTAGGCTCACATCTTTCCCAGGGAGCAGGCTGAAATAATTCCAGCCTGTGAAATATGTTCTGTGTTTGAAGAAGAAGGTAAAACAGCCACAGCTTCCCTGGCAACCTGGTCTTCCCTTCTGATCCCAGTTCTAAAGGTCCATATGCTTCTCACCACTTCATCAAAACACAGTTATTAGGACATAAACAAAAGGCACAGGGTTCTCTGCAGCACCTCTGAACACCTTCTCTACTTGCCATCTTCAATCCTTGCCAATAAGGGCTGCAGGAAGCTGTAAAACTAATCTGCATAAAATACATTTGGTAAGTTGTTTTAAGGAGAGATAGGAGGAAGATAAATAATTAAAAAGACAATGGGAGAAGTCTTATTTAGAAAGATTATTCTGCTTCTACTTATTCTTTTTTTCAGGTATTCAGAAATCTGCAGAAACCAAGAGCTACATCAAGTCAGTTTTGATCCCCCAGCATCCTTAATTTCATTACTATTATGTATCTCTGATATTATACGCAGCTTAGAAGAATTTGTTTTCATTGCAACAGCACATTATTAATCCCATTAGCTAGGTGAAATTAATAAGTGAACCCAAAAATAATCTGGTTATAGAATTTCTGGTTAGTTGGCCCAGTGACACAGCAGCACAACTTTTGTATTACAAAAGAAACAACATACTGAGTACAGACATCACTAAACAATGCACAGGATTGACTGCCACATCAGGTAAGATTTCAGAAAGACTTGCCCTGCCTGTCAAACCAAAAGAGGTGCTGTGTGACAAAGAGAGAGGGACCTGCTTTGCAGAAGGCTAGGAATAACTTCATACCCATGCCATTTCTCCAGGCACAGAACAAATTGGAGCAGAGTATAAACAAATGTTTTAGATTGCTAGTCTCCAAACTGATTTGCAGGTTAAATGGACAAAACTGATGGGAACGAAGCGAGATCTGGGGAGAGAGCCATAACTGTACTTTGTGCTTTGGTGTTTTGTGTCCTGATATTCCTTAATTCAGAAGTTCACTGAAGCTTCAGGTGTCTGTGAAGAGCTACCAAATTGCAGCTCCCATTTAATGTTGAGAAGGAGATATTTTGAGAAGGAAAAAAAATCTATATTGAATAAGGTTTGGTCATCAAAACAGTCTTTTAACAGTTATGACTTCAGCTGACTGTGTATAAGAAGTGAATCTCAGAAAAGTGAAAGTACATGCATAAGATGGCAAGAATATTTTCCAGAACCATTACTCTTTTTGTTGCAAGAATAAAAATAAAGCATTTGTGACAACAAGCCTTTCCTCAGGTTCCTGTCGGCTTATTCCTCAGATATTGATCCATGAGGTACAAAAGAATACTGATTGGTGCTAAGTGCCGAAGCATTCATCTGCCCAAGCATAAACAAAAAGTTAACTTCAAGTTCAAGCTAATTGTGCTTTGGGTCTCTTTATAGTCTCTTAATGCAATAGGTGTCTCTGGATATCAAATCAGATCAATTTATCTTAAAATAAATGCCTAATACATGCCAGAATATAGGCCCTTTGAAGGTTCCTGTTGATCACTATAAAGGGAGTGACTACCTTAGACTTTAGTCTTAAACTTTAAAACACCTAGAATTAGGTGATATAAATTCCACCCTAAATACTTCCCTTTCTCATTGTATCTTTAGAATTATCAGAATATTAAAAAAATAAGTATTTTGCAGTGCCAAAATACAGAGCTTTTCACTTCCAGTTACCAAACTGAATCCAACCTGAGCTTGAGCAATATTATTCTGCAGTAGGCTGCAATGTAGGATCACGTACAAGCCATTCTTTCAGGCATAAAGACTAATAAACAGAAAACAGCAGAAGCACTGTTTTTTGCTAATCTTCAGGGTGATTCATAAAAGTAATGGAACATACTGAAAAAGCTGAGTGTCATTAACATTCTCTTAAAGGAAAAATAAATCCTATTTTACAACAGACATGCGGGCAAGAAGAGTAGCCCCCCTTAAGTATGATAGTTGTCCTATGAAAGAAAGGCTTCAAGAAATCAAATTAATTTCACAGTTCTTAAGTACCTTCTTTCTTCCTTTGCTTTGCAGGAAAGTTAAGTTTTGTGGTTCTCTATGGCACCAGAAACAAAGGAGGTAAATACTTAACAAATTAACAGAACTAAAATCTGAACAATTTTACCACAGAATTTTTTGGCTGTATTACTTCTATCAACTGTCTGTTCAGCCCAAAGTTCAGTTTGGCAGCACTCAGGGGTTCTCAGTGAAGTTAGCACAGCTGATTACTTTCACGTCCAGCCATCCACAAACATCTCAACATGTTGAAAGTCACGGAAATTTGCTAAAAACATGAACCCCACAGAACTTATAGGTCCCAAGACAGCTGTAACAAAATGCAAGCAGGGGTCCTGACCCTGCAAATGCTCAGTTCATTAGGTTTATTCAGGAGAATAAGTAGTTGAAGTATCAGCCATTTGGCTAAACATTCAATACACTAACAGCTGGTGTGCTGTGACAGGCATACATTAAAACCCTGTTCATCACGATTTTGTTCTTTCTACTGCTATTTTCTTTATCTCTGGCTGTTATTTCTTCCCACATCTTTAGATGGGAGCTCTTTGAGATGTTAATGTACGTTACCTAAACACAACTATAATGTGCTTGCTGACATGGGTCTTGAAACAACATGGCAACACAAAATGTAAATAGTTGTAGGTCATGATGAATATGACAGTCATCATAATCTAGATTGTGATGAGGATCATAATGGTGATATAAAACATGGTATTCCAGCAGAAGGTTCTTTCTCTTAGCATCAACTTTTAAGAGCAGTATCTTTAAAAAGCACATTAAAGAGAAACATTAAAATCGGGTAGACTCTTTACTGTTTTATGATATATTTATTCAGCATGTAATTCAATCCTGAGTAGGAGTACTGGGCTACTCTGTAAAATGGAGATTATATGAGATGCAAGAGGATGTCATGACTCTGTAAATCCAGTTCCAGAAGAATGGGTTAAACGTCTGGACAACCCTGTCTAAAATAGGAGGCGGGGCAGGGGGAGAGGTTGTCTGATTTTGCAACTTTATTGGCACATCTGTAACTAATAAGAATGGTCCCTGGCATGGTTATGCCTGGCAGTCAAGCATCTCCCAAACTACTTCTAGGCATGACTCAGGAGCAAGCATGTGCCAAAGACCATTTCTAATAGGCATTCTGAACATGACCACCCTGTTCTGGAAGGTAGGACAATTTAATAGTACAAATGACATCAAGTTGTGCTGCTGGCCTCAGTATCCTTGAAATGTTTAGCTTACCATTATCGCCTGTGTGCCCAATCATGCTAAGGAGTCCAAAGGTATTACAATTATATATCCATATAAATGTATGTATGATATTACATTTCATTAACAGTATATTATCCTATTATTGTATTGTTGTTTTATTATACTTTATACAATTATACTTTATATAATTATCTTTTAGATTAACTTATTATATTACATTATAAAATGCAATGATCTAAGAAATATCATTATAAAATATTATTATGTTATGTTATATTTCTTACATTATAATCACATGAGCATAAAGTGATATGGTTAATGTTACAGTTTAGAGTAGAAGATCAGAGTAGAAGTAGAAGATCAGTTGTGCATATAAACTCCATCTTTTATGG
Source organism: Anhinga rufa (assembly GCA_013400875.1). NCBI lineage: Eukaryota > Metazoa > Chordata > Aves > Suliformes > Anhingidae > Anhinga > Anhinga rufa. The sequence continues at coordinate 1,129 of VZTV01089079.1, read as the reverse complement.
ACTAATTTTTAGTCAGCTTCTGTTCAACCAGATGGTTATTTTTGCTGGGAAGTGAAGTCCCTCGCTTCTGATTCAATGAGGATATGGATATCTCTTAAGTCCACACTGTGGCAGCTGACTGCTACTGTACTGGGACTTGAGCACTAAGGAGCAGTTTCCTCAGTATTGATATTGAAGTTGTGGATGACATCGTGACAGAAGGAACACACACACACACACACACACACATACACACAGGTGTAGTATTCAAAAAGGAAATGGTCTGCAGAAAGCACATTGTACAATACTCTATTTTTAGGCCAGGTGGAAGCTCTCCAGAAAAGAATCTGAGGACTATAGGGAATTATAATCTGAATATGAAATTCTTTTTCTCTAAAAAATAGATGCATGAGCAGACATTCAACCAATCAGATGCATGATTAATCCTTACTCTTTACTCAGTGCTCTTAAGGCTGCAGCTGAACTGTTGTGTCCAAGCATCTACCAGATATTCTAAGTAGACACAAACCAACACGAAGAAATTCTGCAAGGAGCAATGGGGTTAGTAAAAGTCCGGAAAGCATGATCAATAAGGAAAAATGAAAGAACTGAGGCTGTTTAGTCTAGACTGTTTAGTTTGAGAGGAGAAGTAAAAATAGTATTCAAGTATCTGAAAGAATTCTGCAGAAAGGGGAATAATGTGCATCCATATCTATGATGAACAGCACAAAGAATAATAGTTTTTAAGCTGCAATAAAGGACATTTAGGTAAGATATTGGGGGGAAAAGACTGTTAAGTGGTAAGGATAATTTAACATAGAACCAGACTATCTGGGGAGTCTGCAGTATCTCCAATAGTGGAAGTTTTTCAGAACAGGTCAGACAAGCATCTGCAAAATATCTAGGTATCACTTACCTTGCCCTGGGGCTAAGAAGTTGACTAGATAGCTTGAGGTCCTTCCCAGCCCCATTTCCGATGATGCTGTAATTGTAGGGCATTTCTCCTTTCTAAAAGGGGTGCTCTATTTTTAACTGATCAAACTCCACTGGATTATGAGAGGATCTGACTTTGTGAAGAGACTTTAAGTCACTTTTACTACTCTCATTAAACTTGGACGGTGGGACATAGCCAACTTTAGCCTCTTCAAAG
>VZTV01089075.1:16983-35337 GCA_013400875.1 Anhinga rufa | reverse complement strand
TAGAGACAGGAAAACTATGAAAGGTAGATATAAAAGATTTAAAATAATGAAACCAAAGTGACACAGGGGAAGAGTTTTTATTGGGATCATGGGCCAAAGGCTCCCCTGGCTAACTCCCCCGGAGTTGGTGGAACAATGCCAGGAGACAACAGGCTCACCTCTTTGTCAATACAACTTGTCAATAGGGAGCTGCCTGGCTCAATTTAACTGTTGCTCTTCCCTTGCAGACTTCAAGGAGGCCTTCCTCCTCTTTGACAGGACTGGTGATGCCAAGATCACCCTGAGCCAGGTTGGCGATATCATCCGGGCACTGGGGCAGAACCCTACAAATGCCGAGGTCAACAAGATCCTGGGCAACCCTAGCAAAGAGGGTAAGTACCCTACAGTCTCTCACGGGCATTTCTTCAGGCTGGGGAGCTGTAAGTAGGCAACATCAATAGTCACAGCAGGAGGGAGAGGAACTTTTGCCCTGATAGGAGAGCAAGGAAGGACAGGGGAGGGAGCTCTGCAGCAACATGTAATTTCTCCAGTTCCTTTTGAAGAGGGTGATGATGGGGGATACAGTGCTCAGAAAGAAGAAAAACTTCTCCTTAAGCTATGGAGAACTCTCTGTAGGGATCATTTTAGTGTTAGCTTGATGTAGGTGTGACACACACTTATTGCTGCTTACAGTCCCATCTGTGCCCCAGCCCTTGCTGAGGAGCTGCGAGTCCATTTCTAATAGCTGATACTCAGCTCTCCAGGTCCTTCCAGTGCAGGATCTTCTGCATAAACCAAGACATGCCTTGGGACTGGAAACCCACCTGTATATTTCTGCTGACTGGGGTGGTCTGCTTAAAGCTCCTACAAACCTGGGCGTGCTGAGGCGTATGTTGGCAATGGCTGTATAAATGTATTATAGCAGCTGTATAAATGTATTATAGCAGCCATTTTCTATTTTCTTTTCTCCCCTCTTAGAGACAAAAGAAATGGTAAATACTGTATTCACCTTCTTCTAAACAGGACCTAGGCTGCAGGTGATCCCTGATTTCAGTCATGCAGAACCATATTAAGATGGGTTAAGTTATATCCAAACCCTCAGGCCTGGTAAAAGCAGCTCTGAGGAACAATTCAGAACACTTGAGTTAAGCATTAGCACCAGCAGGAAGCACTGAGCTGAGGACTAGCAGAGAACTGAGACCATGACAGCACTTTAAGTGACTACAGCAATAACTGACAGTGATTTTTATATAGCTGGGTAGTAAAATAGTTTCTGTAAACAACTGTATATTCAAAAGTCTCTCCCACGTTTTTATCTATCGTATTTCATTGCTGTCCAGGTGAAGGCTGCTTTTTTGCAAAGATCCGAATGGGGGAAATCCTTTTATTTGGCAGCCTTGCTCCAGCAAAAACCATTTTGGGAAGGCCTCACTGAGGACTAAAGCTTCTGGCTCATGAGACCAAAGGGATTAGATGCACCAAGATTCTGTGTCCTTAAACTTCCATATTGAACATGTTAAATAGTAAATTGGGACACCTCCCCTACTGGACATTCCTGGTTTTAGTTAGTTTATTCTTTTGCTGATAGTCTCTACTACCACATCCAGGAGACCCTGAAGAGGTCAGTAACATGTCATCAGCAACCTCAGGGGCTTGACTAAGTCACAATATCCCACTCTGGTTAACTTTTCCCACTGCTTGGAGCTCAAAATTTCTGTTTTACTGTATTCTGTATTTCCCCCATGCCCAAAATCCTTTCAAAGATCAACTTGTACAGCAAGTTTAATTTCTGAAAGAAAAATACAACATGCACATATGCATATAGAGTTACGTGAGAAGAGGGGTGGAGCAAGGATGTGAAAATTAACTCCCACAAGAAAGAGAATCCAGATTCTGCAAAGAAACTGCCAAATCCTGAGGCAAAGACTAGAATAAAGGATAGAAAAAGGTGTGAGGTTCTCCCATATTTGAGGGCAAATATTCCAAAAGAACACACATAGAAGTGTCTTTCATGTAGCAACTGGTGCTTTCTTTCCAGAGATGAATGCCAAGAAAATTACTTTTGAAGAGTTCCTGCCCATGTTGCAAGCAGCTGCTAACAACAAGGAACAGGGTACCTATGAAGACTTTGTTGAAGGTCTGCGTGTCTTTGACAAGGAAGGCAACGGCACAGTCATGGGGGCTGAACTCCGTCACGTACTGGCTACTCTGGGTAAGGGATTATCGCCTCTGTGAGCACTTTAAAAATTGCTTCTGTTTGAAGGCATGAGAGAGGGAGGAAAGGTATTCTAATCAGTTTGGAAAGGTAGGAGACTACAAAGCCAGACAAGACTCTGAGTTTCCTAACTGGGAATCCACAAGGAAAGCAGACACAAAACACAACAGAAAGCCTAAAGGAGGAGGTTTGGTTTATTACTTCTAAATTCAGACTAGGTATAAAGAGTGCCTGTTATCTGAGGAATAGAGGGAATCATAGAGTGTCTCTGAGTTAGAAGGGACCCATAAGAATCAAGTCCAACTCTCTGCTCCTTGCAGGACTACCTAAAACTAAACCATATGACTAAGAATATCATCCAGATGCTCCTTGAACTCTGACAGGGTTGGTGCTGCAACCACATCCCTGGGGAGCCTGTTCCAGTGACCAACCACCCTCCCAGTGCAGAGCCTTTTCCTGATGTCCAGTCTGAATGTCCCCTGGTGAAGCTTTATGCCATTTCCTTGTGTCTTGCTACTGGTCACCAGAGAGAGACCAGCACCTCCCTGTCCATTGCTTCTCTTGAGGAAGTTGTAAAGAAGTTGTACAGAAAAGGCTGTACACCTCACTGACGTAAAGCACAGGGACAAAGACAGAGGATTTGCTGCATCGTTTCTTCACTGTGTAGGAATAACTAGAATCCCTGTGTCTATAGGCACATGCAAAACTTCCAAAGAAAGTTAAAAGTAATAAATCTCAGTTCAGTTACAGGTCTTTGTTACTAACGCAGAAAATAAGGAAAGCCTTCGAAAAAGCTTGTAGGGTTCAGCCTCAGTTGCATGTCTGTGGAAGAATTAGCTGAGCTCTCTCCACTTTCCAGGTGAGAAGATGACAGAAGAGGAAGTAGACGAACTCATGAAAGGTCAGGAAGACTCCAACGGCTGCATCAACTACGAGGGTAGGTGCCAGGGTTCAGCACCCTCTCATCCTACATTTCTTCTCTCTCTCACAGAGTTTCATTGCAGTTGGATCTTAGCTTCTCAGGCAAATCATACAAAGCTACAGCTGGGTTAGGTTGAAAGGCTTTTGCATGAAAATGGCAGTTGCAGTATGCTTAGCCTGCAGTCACACTACTCAAAAGACTAGATTTAGCCACAGCAGAGAAGGCTACTATGATCAACGCCAGATCTCTAGGCTCTCTTGACTTTCTGTAGAGCAGTTGCAGTGATTGTCTAAATATTAGCAATAGGATTGGTTCCAAAGTGCTCTATTTGTCTTTTATTTAGTCTTATCATACTTAAGCAGGAAGAGAATTTGGTTTATACGATACTAAACACTTAGAACTTTCTAGCACAATGTTGGGTCAAATCTGATCAGAAATGTGTATTTAATGCCATCAGCTCACGAGCAGCTGTTATTCTTAAAGGTATTTCCCAAAGTAACATTTGCAGCTCCTTCTAACTAGCGTATCTGTATCTTTCCACAGCGTTTGTAAAGCACATCTTATCTGTCTAAGTGGACTTCCCCAGACACCAAACGGTATGTTCTTCTCATTTGCACACTTAACCTTGTCTGTTTGCTATGCTTAAAGGCTTCTATATGCCAAAAGGCTTCTATATGCCATGGCCAGACATAGGTTATAAAACCAGCGTGACACCATCTCCCCAATGATACAAATAGAACAAAACGAGGCTGTTGTCCAAGAGCAAAGAAAACAGGAGTACGGATTCCTGGGTCTTGTTCACAGCTCTCTAACTGGTTGGAAACTGTCTTTAGTGGATTTTTCAAACATATTCAAACTGTGAAAAAAAATGCTTAGTTTATTCATGAGCATGGAAATGCTCAGGCTTAAGTATCACCCTAGATCTCTGTTGTCATACAAAATTAGAGTTTAATCTATGCAAACTGACAGCCTGAGACATTTATCATATAAAGCATGTCGAGGTTTTGATTTAAAGAAAAAAAAAGTCAAAGAAACATCTTCTGATAATTTGTAGATTTCTGTAAAGACAGAATAGCCTGAATACTTGTGTGAACTACAGAGAACAGCTCTTCAAACAAAATAGTAATCTGAAAAAGATTATTCTAACAGTCATGATCAATAGTCAAAAGAAGGCTTCAAAAGTACCCAATCATTTAGCAGTTCTTCTACAAGTAGGGAAAAAAAACAACAAGAAAACCCACAACCTTGATATGCTGCTATTCTGTCCACAGCAAATCCCAGTAGCTGTCTTTAAAATGCAAATGTAAAATATCATGGGTCTGTGGGCTTATTTGAACTGCTAGTTATTCTAGCCCATTCCCAACTCCTGTATGAAACAACACCTCAAAAACTGAAATCAAGGGCTCAGTTTGTCATCTTGCAAGTGTTTCTTCAGCCAACGTTGACTTCAAGTCCAACTCTCCTATTCCTTCCCAGAACAAGTCAAATTCAGAAAGACCAGATGGCACTCAAGATTTGCCTGAAATTCTTGCTCAGTCCGTCACCGTCAACATGGAAACTGCATAGAACTGGGTGATGTGCCTCCAACCCCACACTTTTTACCAGTGCATCCATAGGTATTACCTCTGGGTCACTAGCCTTTCATTTAAAAAGCCTGAGCTTTCACCAAGGCAAGCTAGATGGAATAAATGGCTACCATCCAGAATCCACCCATCCCAAACATCTCTTTCCATGTTGTTTGCATTGAAACAATGTAATCTGCTGGAAAAATAAAGTATCAATAAACCCCTGTGGTCACTTTGTGGCTATAAAGTCTTTTTTTCCTTTAAAGCTGTTCAAACCCACTCAAAGCAGCACTCAGCACTTAATTTATTTTCTCTGTGTATTGTATTTCACAAAATAAAGTTTTATGAAAAAAAATAAATAGAAATCTCCAGGAGGTCACTCTGCTTAATCTGAATGAAAAGTGTTTTCTTTGGGGACTGGGAGAAGGAGTCATTAGGGAACTACCACCTACATCAGCACTTAAACATTTTTGGAAGAAGATGACCTGGTAGCTAGTGTCAGAAGAGCTCCCGAGGTGGCACCTGCCCTGGCACATCAGGCAAGACCCCAGACCAGCCAGGGTGGCCCTGCTGCGGGGATGCACACAGAGCCACTCTTCCCTGCAAAACCTCCTCCCTAATGCTGCAACAGCGGGCCCACAACGCTAGTAGGAAGGAATCCTAGCTACCACCTGTATTTATAGCTTTATGGACAACTAGACAAAGCAGTCAGAAATACAGAGCCTTTCAGGGTGGCTGGTATCTGGGGCCAGCCCTGGGGCAGTCATTCCCTGGGCCATGGCAAGAGGAGTCCAGTTCCCCTTCTACAATGACAGCGGGAATAGCCATCGCTCAGGCAAGTATTGTTACCTGCACATCCCTGCCCTTAAATGTAGCTCCTCTCTCTTTTCCTTAAGCGTTCATGAAACTGCCTTAATCCCCATCTGAGTGTCAGCTTGTTCTATTAAAATCCGACTTTGCCTTATTGAGTTACTATGCATGAAATGACCATAATTCAAGTGCCAACAGGTGCAGCAGGGCACAGCGGGGGTGGCTGGCCCCAGAATAAACCACAGCCGTTGAAACAGCAGCTGCCTCTTTTCCGAGGCTTCCCAAAAAAATCTCCCATTTAAACCCTCACCATGCTGGCAGACAGAGCCAAATGCATCTCTGAATTACACCCTGGCCAGCAGGTAGTTCAAAGGGGATTGCGGTTGCTACGTGCACAATGGGAAAAGCCCTTGATAGAAGGAAGAAAAAAAAATAAAGTTGTTATTTAATCTTATCCTAAAAAAAGGCAACAAAAAAAAGGTGAGAGATGCATTAAAGCAAGGTATTTATAGGGACTCAGCCTAGGCAGCTTTTCTCAAGAGACTGCTAGACGCCCTGCTGTTCCTCAACATACTGCCTATAAACACGTGCTCCATGGGGCTCCTCTTTCCAAGAAACTGCAGATCTCAGTTGCTGGGAAAGAAAACAAACAAAAACCAAAACAACACTTCACCATATATGCTGTCAGTCTCCTCTTTACAGTGCCCTGTCACACTGCATCGACATGCAGTCACGGAGCCAGCCCAGCCCAAGGTTGGACACAGGCTAAGGGAAAGGCTGCAATTTCCATTATATTTTCCTTTCTGAAATTGCAAGTTTTATTAATTTCTAAAATACTTGGGGCCAAGCCCAGATGACTAACAAAATGGGATGATTTCTCATCAGTGCAGAAGGAGACAGATTTTTAAGCCACCCATTTTTAAAAACCCACATTCATATTTTTTGTTTAAACTAAAATGCCAAATTTTGACACATAACCAGCCTGACAGTATTTCTCTGAACAATAAGTGCAAGGAATCAAGGTAACATTACCTAACTACTAACTAACTACTAACTACTACCTAACCACTCTCACTCCTCAAAAATTAAATTAGAAATAATTTTTACAGATAAAACAGATGAAAACAAAGAGAATATTCCTTTCCCATTAAACTGAGACTGAGTCTCAAAGTATTCCATAGAGCTGCACAGGGAATGGATTTTTATGGCACCCAAGTGTTTTAGTAATTTTTAAAAATCCCCACCCCAAATTTAGACAGAGACAAATATGTAAAAAATGTTCATGTTCTTATAAGACAAAAACATCTTGGGGTGATCTTAAATAATTCAGTCATTTATAAAGAATGGCAAACTCCTTATATACTAGCCTCTTTCAGGTAGTGACAGCTTCAACATAAATATTTTTTTTTTGTTATTTATTTTGAAAATGTAGAAACAAGATATTTTGGAAATTTAATGACATGGGTTTTTTACTTGATAAACACACCAAACCCTCTCCTGCAGTCAGCTTTAATCAATAAATCCTATCTAAAAGATACCCAACCCAAAAGCACAGTTTGGGAATGTCTAAACAGTTCTGGTGCCTCATCTGTAGGGGAGCAGGGAAGCCTCCTACTTTGCCTCAAAACCATTTAAAGGTTGAACTTCTTGCCTCCATACAAGTAACACAAGCATCGCTCAGAGGTGTGATCCTGGGAAATGCTTCTCAAAAAGGGCTGCTTCCTCTCATATTTTTTATTCACCTAAGGAAAGCAATGCTCCCCACAAGAAGTACCGCTGCACATCATGATGTGGCACATGATGTACCACGACCAAGCTCCTCCTTTACCCACAGAGAGAGACTGATGACCTCGGCAGCTGGGGAAGGCTGCCCTGCATCTGCTCAGGCTCTGAATGGAAAAAGTAATTCTCAGTCCCTGTCATCCAACACCTCTTGGCATCGTTATATTTCCTTTGTATTTTAAATAGAACATATGTTAATGAACATACTTTCCATTACTCGACGCAATTGACAGTTTAACTTGTCGGGAGCAGGGCTAAATCCCCAGAGAAAGGTCAAGCTGCAAAGCACTGGTCCTTGGCATGCAGCACTAGCCACGGTGACCAGCACCATGGAGCGGGCACCCCACAAAACCAAGGTGGAAAGGTCAGAACGATGGAGAAGAGGTGGTCACCGAGCCCAAGAATGTAGTTCTGCTCTTGACACAGGCTGCATTCATTGAGAGCAGGCTACCACCATACATATGAGCAAAGGCATCTCCACAGCTGTTTCTGCCAGGCCAGGGATAGCCAAGAAGTCCCTCCAAGAGGGGGATTTGTATGCACCGAGCGGCATGGATTTCAGACAGCAGGAACTACAAGAGGAGCAGTGCCTCTCTTGTCTAGCACCACTCAAGGGTCCAGATCCTCGGCTAGGAAAAGGCAGAGGCTGTCTTGTACTACTCACAGAAGTACAGAATTGCTTTGGAGATACCCCAGACGGGCTTGCACAGCCATCCACAGTATCAACACCTGCCAAAGACAGAGTCAGGCACAGCTTCCTGTCCTCATCGCCCCACTCACATTATAGGCGCTTTCCTCTTACATGCAGGAGTTGAGTGTTCAAAATAAGGACACTGGGCTCTTAAAAGGAACAACTGTTTCTGCACTCCATCAATGTTCTCGCTAGTCTTGGACTAGATTTTAATTTATTTTAGAAGAATGGTCTCCAGACAATGGTTGGTACAGTTCTGTGCAGAAATAGAGACCAGATGGACAGAAAAGATCATTTATCCAGGGCAACAAAGCACAGCAGTCAGGCGTGCCTGATGTGTCAGGAGTTATTTACCAGTCTTCCAGCACTTGGGTGTTGTACACAACGCGCCTCACCCACTGCCCCAAGCTCATTTGGGCAGGGGTTGTTCAGACCTGTCTCCTCACAGCCCTCTCTGTGTAGCTTTCTTTTCTCAATCCCAGGAGCTGCTAGTCACTGGTCATTTCTCCCTCCCACCTACAGACTAAGAAATCAAGGAAGCACAACAGCTGTGTCACTCTTCCCTAGAGCAAGAACAAACAGAATGTGCACTAATTGACCCTAACACTGCAGGAGCCAGCGTATATACTCACTGCCACCTCACAGCATCAGCCCAAGGCTCTGAAGATTTGCCACCTATTTGGAGACATCTCCAACACTTTTACACAACAGCAATACATGTGATTAGTACCTATTACTGAAGTGCCTGACATCACTGTATAACATCACCTGTGTCCTTCACACAGATCTGCTAGCCCCAACCCTCATGCCATGACGGCAAACCCAAGAAGAGAAAGTTTGGCAAAGACATCCTCTTTCTGGCAGGCAAACTTGGCTGTTCACATCACTAAGCCCTCTCAGCATTCATATCCATCTTCTCTACATTAGTATTGAGGTAATAAAAAGCCCCTCCTGTCTAAACAAACTCCACAAATGTAACCCTCCCAGTGATGTAAAGTTGCTTCCACACTGAAATATCTTCCTTTTTCACATAGCTCCCCTCTTACGGTATTTCATACCAATATTACAAGAACAATTGTTCCACTTCAGCAGGTTTTCAACCCAGTGTCGGGCTTTAAACACAACATGTTCAAACAGTCATCTTCCAAGTACTATCTTACTGTCCATGCAGTCCTGCTGCAGCTTTAAATCTACACCCTTCTTATACCAGGGAGCCTGACTTTTATAGGGATACAAGAAATGCTCAAATGTGCAGTGAAGAAGAGGTGCTTCCTTAGTAACCTATTTCTCATTTATTTTAGAACAAAAAATGCAATACTTTCTCATTTACCCAGGCACTTACATTTACTTCAAAATTAAATTTGAAGTGTTTCTGAAAATATAAAATTTCACTCCCACATCTACCTTCTAGATTAATTGGCACAACACATTTTAGACCACAGTTTATTAGAGCATTAAACTGAACTTTCCATTACCAAAATCTATGGTTTGGGAGGACAGTATAGATTAGTTCATAAACATTTCATTTCTCCACTGATGTAGCAATGATGGGTAGCAACACTCCTCAATCAAACTGTTTGTAGTAAAAGAAAGGCTATTTCCAATCCTCTGGAAAGGCCTTGCGCTAAGAAATGAGTGAGGGAGATTGTTTAAAAGCATTAAAATGCATGCGTGTATTTCCTCAGCAGCATGAAAGGTACTGTTCAAGCCGGTGAAAAGAAACAGTGATGATGATTATTATATGCCATTATACTTTCAAACAGAAAAATGCCTTTTTACCATGTCTCCATAGTTTACATACATAGTTTATTCCCTTAAAGGTGTACAGTCTTCTGCTGGATGAAGGGCATTTAGGCACAGAGAAATGACACAGAGCAAACTTCAGCCAGTGGCACGGCTCCAAGGGAATTCAGCTCCTGCCCAACCTCACAAACATCCGCTGAAGCTCACTTGGCCTCTTCATGGTCTCACGAGTGAAACCGGGCAATGAGGAGCACGTTAAGAGAGGGACCAGGACAGGTGGATAGCACAGAGTCTTGAGAAAGCTGGCGACAAAAGCAGTGGCTCCTCAGTTATGTTCCCTACGGCCATCTGGAGCATTTCTCCTTGGTGCACTGTTCTCTGTGCTGACCTTTACCTTTCTCACCTCCCTGTTGTATGCCAGGCAGCAAAAGGGATGAACTGCTGTGCCTCTGGCCTACATCAGAGCACATAGGTCTGAACAATTTCCAACCCTTTTGAGTATACCTAGCAGGACAGTGCTATATAGTACAGGTCACATCCATTTTCCTCGCTTCTGATTCTCTTAAGGATCTGCCTTCATGGAGGAATGCATAACACTGCTTCTACCTCACCAAGTCTGGCCACACTTGAGGCTATTTTCCCAGGGCTCTGCTACCAGGACCAAGAGATCACAAGTCAACCCCAGGCATCACATAGAATAAGAAGAATAAATCTCTCTCTCTCATGGTTGCCACGGAACTTGTGAAACACACTTAGAAGTGAGAAGATGAAGAAACAAAGCACCCGTAAGTCATTACATTTGGGAAAAAACAAGTCTCATGTCTTTAAGTCAATCTCAGTTGGGGGCTTTAGGACTTGAAACTCGATTCACACTTCATGCAGACTTGCAGTTGGGAGCCACAGAACGCTTGTGCTGCAGGGAAGGAGCCTTGTGATAAGACCAATTAAGAAAAAAGTTCCTTTTCAGAATAAAAGTATTATTTAATTCAAAGCCCTTTCTGGAACTGGCACAGCTGCATGAACTTCTGGTTAAAAAGTTCTACAGCACAGCCACACTTTTCACAGCAAGATGTAAAGAAAGAGAAAACACTGAAGAAACCCTGCAGTCAGGTATAGCTTGTAGGAAGGTCAGTATAGCACAGCATTCATAACCTCAAAAGTTAAGCTTTATTATCACAAAATCCCCTATCGGATTTCTCCTTCATTTCGCATCCTCTGCATATGCTTCAAAGAAGCACGACAGCCATCATCTCTGCCCACAGCTACAGCGAGGATGGAGGTATTTAGTTTCCTACAGCCTAGCTAATTAGCTAGTCATAACAACATAATTCTCATCCACCCTGCAGTAAGTTCAGCGTGTCTGGGGACACCACACAGTATCAAATACTTGGAGAGAGGCTACAAAGTGCCTGTGGGTCAGTTTTAAAGCCTTACAAGAAATTATGACAGAATAAGGCCTTAAAATAGCTACTAAAAAAGAAATTGCTATCCACCTCACCATTAAAGTGCTGAATAGTGTAGAGATACACTTCCCAAAGTAAGCAAACAAAGTTTCTAGACTGTTTTCCCGTGTTTCTGGTACTCAGGACTCACACAGAATCACAGAATGGTAGGGGTTAGAAGGGACCTCGAGAGATGATCTTGTCCAACCCCCCTGCATGAGCAGGCACACCTAGAGCAGGGGGCACAGGACCTCATAAAAGGTCTCTTTTCTCTGAAGAGAAGCTCCTCTTTCCAGGCTCTCAGCCCCCATCAACTAAACTCTTTTTGGGGCTCAAGCAAACACATGCTCCCCTGAATCCCAAAAGCCCTGGCAAAACCAAGAGAAAGCTACACCTCCTTCCAGGTAAAAGGGATTAATTGCTTCCTACACTCCCTGACAGAAGAGGCACCTATCTTAAAACTGGGTGCCATTCAAGGAACAACAGGAACATGGTGCACAGTTATCATGCCAGATACACCTGGTACCCCAGGGAAATTGGAGATGGGCATTATAAGCTCACGCCTTAGGCTATTACACTCCTCATTTCTGTCAATTCAGAGACACGAAAACAAGATAAGTTTTCTCTTTTATCTTTCCAGATATCAGTTCTCCACACTGTTTGCTCAGGAAGACATTTTCTTTGGCTCTTTGTGAGACAAAAACTGATCCATTTTTTATTCCGTACTATACTGAACACTACCATTTTTCAAGTTGTTCTCCTCCATGCAAATGACAGTGCTTATTAACTGCCTCATTAGTTTAAAAAGTGGTTTCAATTCAGAGTTTCTCATCTGTAACATCCCTGTATATCTGAAAAGCTAAGTTAGTTTTTAGAAGACAACAAATAAAACACCTCTGCCTTCGATTTAACTTACGTGGTTTCCTCTGGTCTGTTCCTTAGTCATTCAGGAACATATCTGAACTTCTGAGCAAAGGTTGACATTATTGCTGCATCTCTTGCACACCCCTGATGGAATAAAAAACCAGCAGTTAGCTGAACTTGTACAGGCCATACCATACATAGCAAGAACACACTTTTAGAAGAGCAGGACTTATCTACCTTCTTGGCAAGTTTGCTAAGGTTGTGAAACAAGCCACACAAAGAAGACAGGCCAGTTTTTACACAAGCTCAGAGTACAGCCCCACCATCACAAGGCAGCCTTGCTAATCACCACAGCATACCTTTCTACATCCTCTGAGCTCAACATCTACACCTGTGCAAGGGTGGTGCTCAGCTGTTTCAAGTTCTTGAAAGCAGCAAAGCATCTGTTAAAAGAAATCCCTTTTTCCTCAGTACAGATTAAACCCATTACATTAATTTGCCCAGCTCAGTAGTAGCTTCTGTCACACCACTTCTGCCAAATTTGGTGCTAGTCTCTTACATACAGAACAATTCTCTCCCAGCCCCTTGCTAAACTGGGGATAAGAAAACTTATTTTTCTATTCGCCTAGACTAATAGGTACTAATAGGTATGTCCATGGCTCATCAACAGCTCCTGGTCTCTCTGTCTAACACAAATAGCACAAAGCATGGGAATGAGTTCATACCACAAGCTGAAACCAAGACCTCTCAAGCTCCTTTCACAACACCAACACTGAATAAGTGAGAATGTTTGTGGTTAATGGCTGAGTTAGGCTGGATTTCAGCTGAAGACCTGCGGAGAAAATGGCAAGCAGCTCGTTAGAGCTACTGCATCCAAACCCCCAGTGACTGTTAATGGCAAAAAAAGTGTTGAAATGATACATATGTATTCTGCACATAAAAAAAACTATATTAAAAGAGCAGAAAAGCTACAGAATTTAGGATTAGGAAATGCTAGTATCAAAGTCACTTGGCACTTATAAAGAAAGAGTAGTTCACGAGGGTGGATCTCAACGCTATCTTTACGATTTGAGCTCTGTTAAACCAGCCAAATTGAGCAGCTTTCTCCCAAGTACCAAACAAATAATGAATGTAAAGTCGGAAACTGCAAGCATTGATAATGCTTGAACAGAGACACTTTAAAACACTATTGGAAGTGCTTATTGCCACCACACGTTTTGATTCTGATTGAATAAAAAGTACAGAAGTATATTTTCATCCTTACGCAACTACAATACCAATTACACATACGGGGAGTAGCCCTGTTCTGGGAGATGATGCCATACTTGCACAGCCCTGTTTCACACAATACTTTCAACCTTCAGCAATACCTGAACTATATTCATGTCTGCTGTGTTCAGCAAATGCCTTTATGTGCCTTTTATATTCACAGCCTGCTGCTCTGATCTACGTTACTTGAAAATTAAGTGCATTTTAATGGTCTGCGGCTGATTTACATAGGACAACAGCTCTGATTGAGAGACAAACTTTGCTGAAATTTTGAATTCTTCATAGCTGTCTTTGAGAACTTTTATCCTGTGCGACATGCTAAAGTGAACGTGGACTGATGAACACCTGAGTAGCTGAAGGTTCCTTCTTTGGTACCAGACTTAAATTCTTCCTACAGAGGAAACCAGGACTTCAGTCTGTGACTTCCATCTTCACTGGAAGTGCTCTCTGAAACAGCTGCTCTTCTTGAGCTTTGGTAGAAGTGATTTTGAAATAATTTACTGAGCAACCCATACAGTCCTGCTCCAAATCAGTACTGCCACATGCTGAAAAATGCTGACAGCTGTCCAGCTAACAGGCAAAGACAGGCCGGCACAGACTTCAAGCCAGCATCCTAGATTAGCAACCCTTTTTAAACATGGTAGTTTGAAGTTTCATGTTAAAAGACCTGGAGAAAACAAAATCTTGTCCCATGGTGAGAGATCACCTGCCACCGCCATCTTCAGGCCTGCCAAGTCATGTTCTCAGCTCATGAGACATACTTGACTCCCATGTCCCTCTCCCTGTCGATACCCAGCTATCGCTCGACCTCACATGCAGGTCTTGGAAGGCTGTGGCATCTCTCCAGTGCTCCAAGGCACACGCTGAAGGAGCCAGCTCTCCTGGTAGCGGTGTGCCTATATGCCACGTGTGGTCAGAGATCAAGGGCACAGTTGTGGTGCTCTGCCAGGATGGAGGAACGAGAGCTGGTTACTGGGGGCCCATGCCCTGAGGAGGCCCGCTTGAAGGCACGGGCATCAGCTGCAGCCCGTCTCTCTCTGTCACATCGTCTTGCACCCACATGACTAACACTGTATGACCCCATGCAAAGGCACACTAAAGAGAGTCACATATCAAGGGAGAAGTAAGCTGAGAGCTCTGCATCTTATCCCAGCTTGCCCTGCACTATAATGCCAACATAAAAAAGTTGGATGAAGAACATGCAGGTCCCCTGATGGGCAGACGTGCTAAATTGGCACCTGGGTTCTTCTTGAAAGAAGACAGCACATAAGCTTTAAATAACCTACTCAGAAACCAAACCTCTAGGCTATTCATATCAGACATGAATAGCTGGACACACTCTTTGCCACACAGACTGAAAGTCTAAAAAGGGGATAAAGTGCTTTGTGAGAGAGGTCAGTGCTGTCCCTTGCTGTGTTTTCAAAACCTCTGGTCAGATCCTGCGGCTTGGCTTTATAGACAGTATCACCATCACATGTAGCAAGACAGAGGAATACACATAGCCATAGCTCTTTCAACAGGAGTCTCTATTATCCAAACACATACCCAGCCATCTGGCAGAAATCACCTTCAGGGCTTGTACATGGTGTTTACCAGCTGTCAGAGGATCTCTTCTGAATGACTGATCAGCCAAGGAGAACACACCTTTAAGCAGTTCTTCCACTTCAAATTTGTACCTTGGATCTAAAAATTTTTTTAAAAGCCAAGAACATGCCAATGGCACAGGAAAAGCTCTGAGAAAAGTTAGGACATTTGCATCCAAGGACTGCATTAACTGGTAGTTTTTCACATTAAGTTGTCTGTTATCAACACCAAATCCAGCACACCTAGCCCTGGAGGAGAACACTCTTCCACAGCAACAGATGCTGCTGCAGATGTAAGAGGACTAAAGCTGTCCCAGCTCAGGAATACACAAGGAAAGTTGTAGGTGACCTATTTAACAGAAAAAATGCACGCAATGAGATTTTTTTGCTTGGTTCCTTTAAAACTTCTTTTACTTGCAGTGGGAAGGAAAGACAGCAAAGTATAGCCCTCTAAAAAAAGATAATTCCTTTTATATGGCTGTTCTGACCTTGTCAAGTCTTCAAGTCTGGAGAAAAAAGGTACTCCTCAGATGAAAAGCAGGAACCAAAGTTGGACCGAACCCAAAACAAATTTCATTTCAACCTGTCTTACCCACAGAGCTTCACTTGAACACTTTTTCTCCAGGTAACCTACAACTCCTTTATTTGCTAAATTTGTATCTGGCAAGGCCACGTGCATTTTTTTTTTTAAGCAAGATGGTGCTTTAAATTACATTTACTGTAGTAAACACATTAGACATTGTTCCCAACAAAGCAGGCACTGAAGAGAATACAGGTCCTTTCCAGCCGTAGCAATGACCTATTAACACTGGAAATCATAAAAAAACAGAACACAAATGGGTGACTCAAAAAAGACTGTTCAACCAAACCAATTTGTAACAAAGCCCAAATGTCACAGAGTCCTCAGGTCAGGGCAGTAACATGCTGTACGGGGGCCCACTGACTTGGGGTCTTTACATAATGCTGGCAACATTTTGATATATTTGAATGTACTAGACAATACAACAGGGGTGAATATTGCTAGTGCTTGGTATGACTGGGGGATACAGTGTTTACCAGTGTAACACAGAGATCTCTAGGAGTTTGGAGTATCAAAGGGAAAAGTGTACCGCTAATCACACAATATGAGAGCAGGAGAGCTACTAATTTGGGAGGATTTACACCCAACAACATATGGCAAACCGTATCCATCTCCTGAGACATCTGTACCCAGAGGTCAGGAAGGACGGACAGGCCATTTACTGGTATGGGAGATGACCATAACAAAGAGAAGGCATCAGCACGGAGAGGGGGACAATCAGAATTAGAGACCGTGACTATGCCCACATGAGGAATGGAGGTGCAGGGACTAGACGGAGCTAGGAAAGGGTACACCGCTGTGACTTAACCCTGGCTATGCTGTGTCTCTGTAAAGTCCCATTAGGCTGCTGTAAAAAAAGCATGATCCCAAACTGGAAACAGCACCTAGAAGGAGGCCAACAACGCATTTATATTCTCTGCCCTGCCGCAGTACTCTGCTTTCTGCAAGTGCATGCAAAAAACCCCACTGTTCTTAATGACCAATTTTTTTACAACCACTCTCCTTCCCAAAAAACCTGGTATGAAAAATGCCAATCTGTTTGCCATTGTCTGTTTGAGGCATTTCCTGATCCCAGGAACTGATACTTGAAGCCCGGACAAAGTTTGCTTTTCTGTGGCTTAGGGCAGGATCTACCATCTCTCAGCTCCCTTATCACTTTACCCTGTGTGTGGGTGATGGGATATGTCCTGCCAGATCTTCTTGCTGCAACAAAGCCGCCAGGACTGTAAACTGAGTGACTGGGGCATCCCTGGGAATGCTAATCTCCCTGTCAGCCTCCTGCCTGCTACCAGACCCAAGTCCAAGGTGCTGGGCTCACCCTGGAGTCTACACTAGCCCAAGGAGGGTGCTCCCTAGGAGGCTCTATGTGACAGGAGCTCATAGGCATGCCCAAATCTTACCTCCGGGTACGCAGTAATTCCCACTAAACTCTGTTTAACTTCTTTCCTCTGAACTGCCCCTGCATGGTTTCCTCCTGCCTACTCTGATATAATGAGATCAGACTCCCAAATGAAAAAATAGTACAAGTTTTCAGGCTGCAACTGGTTTTGTAAGGTGCTTCTGGCTGTAAATACAGACAGACAGGCAGCTCTCCGCGTTGCCAGTATGCCACACTGAAAACACATATACCCTTCGGAGAGGCAAGACCCCTTTCAGGCAGGCTCATCTATAGGATACCTATTCCTGTAGTGCCATCTTCTGGCTTAGGGTGTAGGAACACTATAGCTGAAAAGTGGGACCGATAATAAAAAGCTATTTATCTGTTAAAAAACATTACAACAGGTTCAGACCTGTTGTTTAGATCAATATACAGAAACACCCAAACCACGGGAATTCTCTCAACAGTTATGTACAATTCACCTCCCAGTAAATTATTGGGTTTAAAATGGCAAGATTTTGAAAAATATCTTCTGGGCTGATCTGCTTTGCTTTTTGAGCCATTACAACCTTGCTTTTCGTTTTATTTCTCAACAAACATCAAGGCTCAAGACTGACTTTTTGCGTACAATTTTTGTGCCACCTCATGACTCCGGGAGGTGATGACCGAAGGTTCCCCGACACCTCATGGGGCGTGAGGAAAGCATATAAAAGCCCATTGACGGGGACTGTATGTCATTTTAACCCAGTCCTCGTCACAACGGTGACCGGTAACATCTGCTTTCCAGCCAGCCTGTATCGCAGGGTTCTGCTGGTAAAGGACGCAGATGTGAGCTCCTTTCTCAGTGAAAGAAGCCCCTTTACGGCTCACAACTTTCCCAACCGGTCGACTCAGGAGAGTGCGATCCCTCAGGGCCGTGCGCCGCGCAGCAGGGTGACTTTTGATCATGAGTTTGTTTCAAATTTATGAACTAATCTAAGGGACTATTGATATATAATAAACCAACAGCTCAAAGTGTGCTTAAACTGACCCAAAGCCCACAGAAACAAATGGAAAGCTCCCACTACCTTTGGGGGCTTTAGATCAGATTGTGAAACCGCTCTGCTGAGTCATGCTGCATCTGAGACTATGAGGGAGGAAGAACTATGGGCAGACTGTTAGGTCTTTGCCCTTTCCTCCGCCTCCAGTGGTTTTCTCTTCCTGAAAGTAAGGCTCTCTCCACCCTTCAGAAAGGCCCTGCCCGTAATAATCACACAACACCTTCTTCAGGGAAGAAAGAACAGGAAAAAAATAAAGAAAACAAAGAGCGCTAAAGGGCTCTGGTGTGCAGCATTAAAGCCCACGGACATCAGGAGGCCGTGGGGGCCCGCTGCGCCGCCAGCCCGGGCGCGTTTGTGACCGCGGGACGGGAACGCCGAGGGGCGCCTCGGGCGGCAGCAGCAGCAGCAGCAGCCGCCCTCCCGCTCGCCACACGGGGCGAGGAGAGCCGCGGCGCTGAGGCGCTCCCGCTGAGCGACCCGGGAAGGAGACG
>VZTV01089075.1:0-16912 GCA_013400875.1 Anhinga rufa | reverse complement strand
GCCCCCGCGCTTGGGCACCTCAGGGGCGTGCATGCCTTTGCCCGTCTGCGCGGGGGTGTACGTGTTCACGGCGTTGCAGGTCCTATATGCCCACGTATATATGAATGCATCTATATATATATACGTGGTGGGTGCACGCGCCTATGCGTGTATTTGGACGGGTATGGTGTGTGCTCGGTGTACGTGTGGCGGGAAGGCTGTAGGCACAGCGTGGGGTCCGGGAAGGGGGTTTCGGGGAGCAGGAATGTGCTCACGCCGCCGCTGACCTTTGAGTTGTGTCTCCCAGGGCTGTAGCTGGCGTGAAGGAGCGGCCCGACCCTCCCCTGTGTGCCTTGTGGGCTGTGAGCCCCCCGTTGTCAAAAGGGTCGTCTTAAATAAAGCTCAAAGTCATCTTAAACAGCTTTAAAAATAAGGTGTAGCTTTTGGGACAGTCAGTGTGTGCCTAGCATGGGAAGCCTGTGCTTGAGAGTACAGGATATTGAACAAGCAAGTTGCAGTGGCCCATTTCTTCCAAATATCACTAGAAGTAAGCAGAGCCTGTGTTTCAGGGGCATTTAATCCTTTGCACTAGGAAGCGTGTGGCAGTAAATAAGGACTGTTGCCTTGGTAATGGAGCAAAGTGTACACTTAGGTCAGCTAAGCTCTGTGCGACAGCGCGCAATTCCTGTGCCGTGCTGGGAAACTGGTGCTGAGGAACCGAGGAGCCACGAACCAGAGTAGTCCGAGAAAGGAACGGCAAATGCCTTTTCCATTTTATATAGCTCAGCTCTGTATCTATGGTTTCTGATGTATTGTGGCAACAAAATAAAATCAAGTCAAAGAACCCAATGCGTGAATATAAGTAGTGAGTTTTCATTTCAGCCCTAAAGTAGTTTGTCGTCCTTGACATTCTAAATCCCTACAAAAGCTTTAAACCCTTCCTGTTATTCTGTAATTATATACTTCCCTTGTGTGGTTTCGACTACTGACATTTAACATTGTTTCAGTTTTTATTCTTTGTTAAAGAAGTATTTTATTTTTATCTATGTTTTCATCAGAGTTTTGGAAGGATTAGCCTTCCGGTACAGCAAAAATACTAAGTTAGGAGGAATTAGAAAGTATTATTTTCAAGGTTAAAACTATGCAGATATATGCGATAATGCAGAGTATAATATAGCCCTCAGAGCATGCAAATCCATGTTGTACTCACTTTTGAGTGTGTGAATTTTCAGTGTCATGGATTTGCAGTATTGGGGCTTTTGGGGCCGTGTATAGAATGAACAAAACCCACAAAAAAGCTTACTTGTTCAAAAAGTTACCTCCTCAGTTTAAATTCAGCTGAATTGCAATTTGGAGGTTGCATTGTTGGGGAGAAGGCAGTGATGATTTTTAGCATCTCTCATAAACAGAAACTTCATCCTCTTACCTTTGTAAGTATTATTATTTTAATTTNGCTAAAAGTTTGACTGATATAGGAACTCGGAGGATCTTCTCATCAGATCATGATATCTTCAGGGAGAGTGCCAGGAAGTTCTTTCAGGAAGAAGTGCTGCCTTTTCATGCAGAGTAAGATACCCTTTAAACATCCTGGTTTGCCAAATAATATGCATTTTTTTCACAGAATCACAGAACACATGGGGTTGGAAGGGACCTCGAGAGATCATTTCATCCAACCCCCCCTGTGTGAGCAGGCACACCTAGAGCAGGGGGCACAGGACCGCATCCAGGCGGGGTGTGAATGTCTCCAGGGAAGGAGACTCCACAGCCTCTCTGGGCAGCCTGGGCCGCTGCTCTGGCACCCGCACAGCAAAGGGGTTTTTCCTCATATTTAAATGTGTTCCAACTTTTGCCCATTGCCCCTTGTTCTGTCATCGGGCGCCACTGAGAAGAGACTAGTCCCATCCTCCTGACACACACTCCCAAAATGACAGGATAAACAGGATATTTGTTTTAATTTACAAGCTTTGTATTTAAATTTTACTCAATTAAAGCAAATCTGCCTATGAAAATAATACTTGAAAAAAAACTCACACATAATCAAAATTCATTGCATTCTTTGAGCTCCGATGTAGGCAATCTGGCATCTTTGTCTTAGGCCTATAAGCAGGCAAATGCAGTTTGCAGAGTTGCAGCAAAAGTATCCCTGCTTGTAGGTATTAACTCTTGACACTGATGTCTTGGGGGTAGGGTTAGGGAGACAATTCAGTTGCCACGCTGTTGGCTATCTGCTGTCATACAAAAAACATTAACACTGTGTCTAGGTTACATTGCAGTAGATTTTGTAAATAGAGTACACAGAGGATGGTAAGCTGGATTATGTATTACCAAGAAACTTGCACAAAATGTCTTTGTTTAAATTTCTGTCTTTTTTGCTTCTGTGGAAATACGTGCAGTTTCCTGGACAGAGTAGAAGTGTCATACTTCCATGGAACTAGAACTGGAGGGTGTTTTTCACCCTTATTTTAGCTATATCCAAATGCGTTATAGTTGGAGAAAGAAAATAAATGAACTCAGAACATGTTTTTGAACAGAAAGCGTTAAGCTGCAGTAGTGTCTTAAGCAATTTTTACTTCACTTGAAAAACATTCCTGCAAAAACATCGGGGGGTGGTGAAGGGCTTATTCTTAAATCACACTGCTAGATGAGTTTCCTGATGCAGTTCACAGTGTGTATCCACAAACAGTTGAGATGGCACAATTGAGTGGGTGGGTGTTGTGGCTCTGGGGCAGAAATGAACAGCGGGAGGCGATGGAAACAGCTTACATCAAGGTTGTTGCCAACTGTTTTTTTCATTCTCAAACTGTGACTTCAAAGTAGTATGCTTTTCCACTGTACAATCACATTTTGTTCACAAAACCAGATGTTTTCCCTCATCTTTTGTTAGAATGACTTCTAGTGCAGGGTTGTGAACAAGTGCTGGCTCTGCTCGAGGTTAGTGAAGATCCTGTTTGCTAGCTTGCTGACACAACTATTTCCAAGAGAGACTGGAACAAGTTGGACTTGTGCTCTTGCATCACTTCAGCGACCTATGAACCATTCTGTTCTCACACCTTTCAAGTAAACAGGCTTCAGGCATAGTATGTTAATTGGCTGGGCTGATGTGAAGAGGCAAATGTGGCATCACTGAATGCGGTTGTGGGCTATTGTGAGGGGGAGAAGCTTTCGTGATAGGTGAAGTAGCAGGAATGGCCCTGAAAGTGGCGGGGGGGGGGAAGCAAAGATGGTCATGAGAGAGATTTGTTTAAGATTTCCAGTGTAGGAGCAAAAGCTCTGGGAATATGCTTAAATGGGTAGGATAAGATACTTGAGTAACTGTGGATAAAGCGCTGTGGTGTAGCTCTGCTGCACACAGGTGTGTCAGAGGGGTGTCTCTGATCTAATTTCTTTACCATATAATTTTAAAATTGTGGTATTAAAAATAGAAAGCAATGCTGTGCCATTAATGGCCATCCAACTTTCTGTTGAGTTGGCAAACTCCATAGAGAGGCACTATTTTTAGTGTAAGAGTGATTCCTGTGGTGTTAAAGTCTGAAAACTGTCAGCAGGTAAGCCTCAACTATCTATTTACAAACTTGAAGCCACCTTACAGCAGTACTAACTTGTAATAAGTGCATGGGGACCAATTTTTGTGTAAAAGTTAATAATGTGTTAATGCTTGGTTCTTACAAAGCAGTTGTCATTGGTAGAGTTGAGATCCTTCACATAAGGTACAGACGTGTTACACCCGTTTTGCATGTGGGGAAAAGGGAATGTCAGGAAGATAAAGATCTGCTTGTAATTATCCAGATGGTTGTGGCTAAATCTCCTAAATCCTGGTCTGGTACTCAGACTAATAGGCAGCACTGCCTTTCATAACAAGGCTTAAAGAGATGTCAGGTTATATGTTGGAAGCAGGAGTTCAAACTTGTTACACAGTTGGTGCCCCTGTAATGCCATAGCATCTGTGGACTTGAAGAATAGACAACCTATTGTTAAGCCACCACTTCTTAGCTGGGAAATGTAGTTGTCTATGTACCCTACGCACTGTATGTTAGGGAGACCGAAAGCCTCTTCCTATGCAGTGAAACCTGTCTGCAGGTGCTCTAGTGTGAAGTGGCAGCCATGAAAAATAAACAGCAGCACACATGAGATTCAATGCGTGACGCTGTTCTTGTGTTCATTCTGCAGATGGGAGGAGGATGGCCAGGTGAGCAGGGAGCTCTGGGAAAAGGCTGGACAGCAGGGTTTGCTGGGTGTTGCTATCGCTGAGAAACATGGAGGCATCGGAGCGGATATTCTCTCTTCAGCTGTGGTCTGGGAGGAGCAGTAAGTACTAGCTACTTCAGGAAGAATTTCAGTGGTATTATCAAGAGACTGTATATTTTTCCATAAGATGTCCTCATTGTGGAATACAGAAAATGGTGTTATCCTTATCATGGAAAGGATAGTTTAGACATATGTAACCCTTCCTGTTCTAAGTATTCCTGATGATTGTTTAAGTAACAAATGTCATTGTGGTCCATTCTTAGGACTTTGTGACTGGGGGAAGCACTTCAGTCTGGTAGGTTATACACTCATTTGGCTGAGAAGGTACATTCTATAAATAACAGTACAAGTGTCACAAGCTCAGATCATGTCCGAGACATCTGTGTGGTAGGGCTTTCTTTATTGTTGGGTCTGTTGTAACTGTGTAAAGTTCAATATTTAAATCTTTGTAGAACTTCTGTTTGAACTTTTTTTCTTTTTCTGCCTTCTCCCCAAGGATGTATGTTAACTGTACTGGCCCAGGATTCAGCCTTCATTCAGATATAGTCATGCCCTACATTGCAAACTATGGCTCTGAAGAACAGGTTAAACGCTTTATCCCCAAAATGGTTGCAGGCAAGTGTATTGGAGCTATCGCCATGACAGAACCTGGGGCTGGCAGGTAAGCTAAATACTAAAACAGTGGACTTAAATCAGTAGACAGCACATAATGTTCTCAGTGAAAGAATTCCTGACCCTCCTGGTTGTATGGGTCGTCTTAGTGACTAGACAGTATCCTAGATTAGGTAATACCTTGAAAACTACTGTTATTTATAGATTACTCTATTACAGCTTTGTCATTTCAAGATACTTGCTCAGAATCCATCCCAATATCCTCCCACTGTGGGAAAATATGCTTTGTATTTGCTTTTATAGTCCGGATTTATAGTTACTAACTTGTCATGTGAACATACTTTTAATGTGAAACACAGTCAGGAGAAAATTACATACCTCGGTAAAGAGGGCTTGACTTTGCTATTAGGTTTTGTTGTGGAACAGAACACCTTATTTTCTTTCCTCTGAATCCTTTCAAACAAAGCAATGTCCCTCCTTGCCCGTCATTGAAGGGCAGACAGCACATGTTTGGAGTAGACACAGCTCATCTGGCCAGTTTCCAAAACAGAGCAGGACAGGAGAAGAGCAAAACCTGCTGGTGTCATGCTTCTAGATGATCTTTAAGGCCCCTTCCAACCCAAACCAGTCTATCATCCTGCAGATGGTCGATGTTGCCAGTGGCTTTTTACAGAGCCTCCTCTTCAGGGTGGAGCCTGCTTAGAGGATGTGGTTTTGTCTAACATTTGTCTTCTAAAGCATGTTGACATAAGGGGATGCTGACCCATTGATGTCAGTGCTTGTATTACACCACCTTCCACATTAAAATGGGACCTCATGCTCTTGTACAATTGCATAGATTTATCATCCCTTCCTACAGCATGCTTGTGGTTTCAGTTATGCTCTCAGCCGTTTCACTGTGTTTCATTATCCTCGCACGCATTTCACTGAGGCCATGCCTGGCCGGAATAAAATCTACCTTATTTTATACTGTGTAGAATTCAAGATATAAACTGCAGCTTCTGGATGGTTTCTTTAAGGACCTCTTGAATTTCATTTTAGTGACTTGCAGGGAATACGAACATATGCAAAAAAGGATGGAAGTGACTGGATTATTAATGGGAGTAAGGTAAGTGAACAGACACATATGCTGCTCGTAGGTTTTGGGAACTGAATGCATTTAGGCAGTGAAGGATGTACGCTACTGTTAGTGTCTCCCCCCAGTCCTTTCACTTTTGTTTTGTTGTGGGTTTTTTCTTTTTTTTTGCCCATTTCTTTTTTTTTGATAGGACTTAAGATATTTCTGTTGCTGGCAACCTACGGACCAATTCATGGAAGAGCTTGAGTAGGTTCTTTTCGTAGCTTTTAAATAACCCTGTCAAAAGGCCTGTTTTCCCTTAAACTGGGAAGAAAAGGCAGGGCGGGGGGAAATCCTGCAGGACCAGGGTCGTTTTTTAGCACTGAGATTAAACAACAAAATATGTATGCTACCCCTGTGAAATCTTTTGCGGCCCGAGTAAAAACTTGGGTTGCCACAATGCAAGCTGTGGAGTCTTTATTCAGGAGCCTGCTGGCCATGTTAGGAGGAAAAAACCCAGCTGCATCAGATGCTCTGTGTGTGTTGTCAAGCTATTGCAAAGATGGCAGCATTAACATCTTTCATTGCCATAATAAAAAAGCAAGAAGGCAGAACTGAAGTGTTCAGTGGAAGTGTGGGTTCAACAAGGGTTTTTTAAAGCTACAAAATGTTTTAATCTTCTTTCTCCCCCGCTTTTTTGTACTCCTGCTGATAATGTGGTACTGATAGAGACTTCTGGCTTTAGCGGAATTTCAGGTGGTGAGACTGTGTGCAAGCAAATATGTATGTACAGGTGTTTAAAGGGATACTTGCTCATGCTGCACAGTTGAAGCCAAGCAGGAGAGATAGCTCATTTCTTTTGCTGGTGTTAAGATGGATCATTCTGGCAGGTTCATGCATCATTTTACAGGATTATAGTGAGCAGTTGTGACAAGAAGCCATTGATAGTATTGCATGTTATACCTTGCTAATTTAATTTCTAGAAAAGAGAACCTCTGTGTGCCTGTCATATCTACATCTGATACCATATCTCTCCTTTATCATGGGGCAGACAAAAGAAACAGATCTATGCGTTCTTTAACTTCATGCTTCTGACCTACACAATACTTCTCAAACTAATTCCTACTTTAATAGACCTTGTTCCAAAACACTTAATTCAGAAAGCTTAAAGCTTAAAATTCTTCTGGACACGTAAACCTTGCCTTTCAGTTCACTTGTGAAAGTCTCAATACAGTTTCTTTTTTTTTCTGCTGCTTGATGATCTCTTCTATCTACCTAGCTCGTTGCTTTATTCCAAGTTGCCTTTTTTACAGGTATTCATCACTAATGGTTGGATGAGCGACGTAGTGATCGTGGTTGCAGTTACAAACCGGGAGGCCCGATCTCCTGCTCATGGGATCAGCCTTTTTCTGGTGGAAAATGGAACAAAAGGTTTCATCAAAGGACGCAAGCTGAAAAAAATTGGCCTGAAAGCTCAGGTGAGCTCACACATCCCCTAACACATAATAGACTTGGAGGAAGTCTAAAACCACTTCATGCCTGGCATTAGCTAAATAAATGTAAAATGGAACTGTGGTGCTATTCTAGTTTTTAGGCTTTAGAGCACAAATGGTACATATGTGGAGTTTGCCTATAGAAGTCTGACGCTTGTGATGTGCAAGGAGAGGCTGAGGAAGCTGGATTTGTTCACTCTGAAGAAGCCTGGAAGGACAGGATCTTAGTGGTGCCTTCAGCCACCTAATGGTTGGCTGTAGAGACAGCTAAGCCAGATTTTTGTTAGAGGAGCACAGTGAAAGGGAGAGTGGCAAGGGACACAAGTTACACTAAGGAAAATTCTAAGTAGGTATTAAGAAAAAAAAATTAATTATAAAAGTGATCAGATACTGGAACAGGGGCCTAGAGAGGTTGTGGAGCCTTTGCCTTTGGAGCTTTGGAAAGCTTTGGACAAGGCCCTCAGCGGCTTGCTTTGCTGGAGCTGCTTTGAGTAGGAGATGAACTAAATGACCTCTGGAGGACCCTTCCAAGCTAAATGATTCTATGATTTCAAGTTAAAGTGTACAACAGCAAGAAAAATTGGGGCAAAAGAAGTGATATGAAGAGATGAGAATGTCAGGCTATAAACTGTTTGTTTAAAATCCGATTAGGACACAGCAGAGCTGTTTTTTGAAGACGTGCGGTTGCCAGCCAGTGCCTTGCTTGGAGAAGAGAACAAAGGCTTCTATTACCTGATGGCAGAGCTCCCTCAGGTAAGGGGAACGTGAGTGTTGGCTATCTGTAGGTAGAACACAGAGACAATTCTCATCATTGCAAGAATCTGCCTTAGTCTTGGAGATTATGTATTGTGGGGAGCCACACTGGGCTAGAATCTGGATGTCTGAAGGCAACATTAGGTTGATACAGCTGCTTTTTAACTGAAGTACATGGTTCCTAGTGCTAAAAGTGCAATTCTTTGGGTATTGGTAAAAAAATGTTGATATTCCACCAGCTCAAATCCAGATCTCTTAATCAACAACTTGGCTATTGAAGAACCTGAGATTAGGGTAGTGTATTTAGCACAGTTTTCTTGTACACTTCTAGCATGGAACCGCTTTGCTTAGTAAATTAAATATAGCTTGGAGGTCTGATGCATTTGACATTCTCTTTGAAGAAACAAGCAAGCACTGTTATTCTAGCTCTTCTAACAGTAGAAGCATATTAATGGTATAAGGAACTCTTTCTTTGTCCATATAGCAAAGTAATTGTTTAGTTGCCAAATTACCTTGCTAGTGGAAATAACAGTTTACAACTTAGTTTACGAAGCTTTGCAATTATTTGTGAGGACAAAGAGGCAATGTGGCTTTTCAAAACGTGACTGTGCTTTGTCAAAACTATGTGTTTGCCTCATCTGGTAGGGATCATGTTTATTTAATTTTATACTGTGAGTAAATATGAAACCTGATCAAAGGAAAGCTTTTGCTGCTTTAAAGAAATAGATGCACTTGTGAGCAGGTTCGACGTGATGCATCAGATGGTTTCAATGGCGCTCGAAATAATTGTTCTGTACTTAGTTTTTGTTTCTCAACATGTTATGAGGAAGGAAAAAACAGCCAGGTTTTTTTGTAGCTTTTGTTTTTCCAGAGGTGTCCTACTGAAATTGTAAAATACAGTTGTTGTTTAAACTGAGCAGTGAAAATCAATAATCGAAATAGAATTCTATGTGAATTTTTCATTCAGTAAGAGTCCTCTGGTTGATCTGTAGCTATTTTTTGAGTCGTTGTTGTCATAGAATGTTACCCCAGAAAAGCCTTAAAAATGAGCTTTAGGCAGCAAGGCATTTGTCCCACTCATTAATTTCAGTAATGCAGTGTGTCTGGTTTGATACTTAGTGTGACTTCTGCCCCCCTCCCTTAATGAACAACACTGAACATCTGTGTCCCAGTTGTGCATCTGATACGGAGAAATGTAGGACTAATTCAACTGGATTCCGTAATTTGTGTTTCAAAAGGAAAGACTGCTAATTGCTGATATGGCTCTTGCTAGTTGTGAATTCATGTTTGAAGAAACAAGGAATTATGTGAAGCAAAGAAAAGCTTTTGGGAAGACAGTTGCACACTTGCAGGTGAGTTTGAACTGAGATTCTTGTGTACAGATTCCACTGTGCATTGGCTCTACACCTGTGTATGTGAAATAGCAAATGAAAATCACCGGGCTGTTTTCAGGACTGTTTGCACAGGTTTCGCTGTTGGACTGTGGCTGCTGTTTGCCTCAATGCCCGTCATTCATTTTTGAAAAACAAAAATAATAAAACCCACCCAACACCACAAAAGCCTTAATGTATGTGCTTTATGATTCAGTTGGATACCTCCCAACAGTGCTGCTTTTGGAAGTGAAATATGCAGGGAGAAACTGTACTGGCTTTTTGCTGCTGATGAAGAAAAATTATCTTGTTGCTCTTAGGCTTGCGTGTTACTGTCAGAGGTCCTAATCACAGGGTCTATCCCACCTGCATGCATTTCTGATTCTGAAAAGCATCGGCTTCTCTAAATCAGAATCCTGCAGACTGCAGAAGGGCATGGTGTATGTGCAGGTACTGCGTTCCTCTGCACATAATGCATTGCAGAAAAATGAACTTTGGGGCTGCTGCTAGTGGGGGCTCCCGCTAGTGGGGGCTCCCAGGCAGTGACCTTGCCGCCTGAACGCCTGCAGAGGTGTTTTGTTCAGCTTTATGGGTCTTGTAATGAGATTCCTCAGCTGCCAGCTAGCTGGGTATTTAAGTGACTGTATATAAAACCGTTGGGTCATTCTCTGTGAGCATCCCTCGCTCCTGACAGTGGTAGTTAATTGTGTTCTGAGACATTTATGCCTGTGCTCTTCAGTTGCAGTCATAAAACAAATGTTGCTTTCCACAGTATTGCGATGTTACAGTTTTCCTGAAAACCACATTAGCTGTTAGGGCTGAAGCAGACCAAGCTCCTGCATGTTTGGTTTATAGGATAGAAGTGACTCATGGGTTAAAGGATGTTGGCCACCTTTTTTTTATATATACTTTTGAAATAATTGTGTTTCTCATCTGTTTTTCAAGTTAAGATTCAGAAATCCATAATTCCAGATGGAATTTAGTCTGCACAGTGTGCGGCTTTAACAGAAGAAATACATTTTACCTTTTTTTCACATAGGTAAGGGATGCTTCCTAACCGTAGTAGTTCACTGTGCGGAGACCGCCTAGATAACCTTTCTTGGGCTAACCCACTGCCAACCACCAGGTGGCCAATAAACTTCATAAAGTACATTATTTTTGCCAAAATAAGCCATTCTTGCATACCTTTTCAGTTCCCTTTTTGTTGCTATGTCTAGAATGTGCATATAGTCAAAAATCCTTTCTAATTAGAGCTCTGCCCTACCTAATTCATTTAGTCATGCCATAGTACAGTGTTTAAAATAAAATCTTTTCTTTGTAATAATAGTAGACTGGTCAATTCTATTTATTGTCAAGAGAAGCAAGGAGGCTTTGTATATATAATTTTAGAACTGCAAGGTCAGAAGAAACTTTTGTTTCTAGGTGGTGTTTTTTATCTCCTCCCTACCAGAATTACAAGACGATGGTCGAGTGCTTGCCTGGTCTGGTTTTATATAACCTTAGCAATGGATTTTACCTCTTCTACCTAGAAGCTTTTCCAGTGTGACAGAACTCAAGTGATGGAAAACTTTATGATAGTCAGTCTGCTATTTACTTTGTTTTTTCTTGTGTCTCTTTGCATATCACGTAAACTCTGAAGAACTGAATACACAGAAAAATGCACCCAATCGATGATGAAATGTTACTAATAACTGGGGAAATCTGTGGCCCTACAGAGTGGAAGGGACCTTCCCCCACAAGGGGGAGCTGAGAGTGACAGAGCGCCCGGTGCCACCTACTCTGTGCTCTCGAGGAATCTATGTTTTCAGGCTCTTGGGGTTTTTCTCTTAAGGTCATGTTCTGAGTTGGTTTGAGAAGTAAAGGGCAGTAATTTTCTGTAATAAGATTGGTAGAGGTATAATTTTATGGAAAGTAAGTTGTCTTCTGATGTACAGAACCAAAGGCGTTTGAAACGGTGATTTCTAACAGAAATCTTTTAGAAAATGCTTCATTGTCAACTTCAAATATCACTTAAAAACTGCTCTCCCTTTCCTCTGCCTCCTCTCTCCACTTCCAAAATAAGACAGTACAGCACAAGCTGGCAGAAATGAAAACGCAGATTTGCGTGGGCCGAGCTTTTATGGACAACTGTTTGCAGCTGCATGCCGATAAACGTCTGGACTCCTCCACAGCTTCTATGGCAAAGTATTGGTATGTGGTTAAAGTAATTTGGAAGTGTTACTTGCGTGATCTTGACAGGACTCTAATGATAAAAACACTGAACTGTTCAGATCTAATGAAAAGATAAAATTACTGTCTGACTAATAACAACATTGTCAGCTTCTAAGAGACCACTGTTCACACAATTTCAGGATACTAGCATGCTTTTAAAATAGGCTGCCGTTAATAAACAAGATCAGGACTCAGCTTTAGCTTCAAGTAAAAGTGAGTATTTCATTGATATTTAGAGAAACATTTACATTTTACTGCAGCAAATTGTTGCTGGGTGTGGTTTTGTTTTTGTTTTGGGTTTTTTATTTTTGTGGGTTTTTTTATATGGAGTGATGTTTGGCCTTTTTTTTTAAAAACCACAGGATTTTTGAAGCTCATATGATACTTTTTCGTTAATGTTACTTAGGAATAGCTGTGTGGTCCAGCCAGGTTTTGAAGCTCTCTGGTTTGGGGAAGAAATAGTTTGCTACAGCTATTGCTGTAACCGAGGCTAAACAGTGCTTTCCTTTATTGGCCAGAACTCTTCCTACCTCTCCCCATACTTGGTGGTGTTAACAGATAACTTAGGTTTAACCAGCGAAAGCTGGATAAGTAGGAGCATCTAAGATAGTGGCACATAAATTTGTGGCTTTATCTTGCTTGCAAAGATGTGAGGAAAAAAAAGCCCATCAGACATGAACAAATAATTTTATGGAAGATGCACAGGTTTACAGATTCTAGAGTTTTAAAAATAAATATAGAGGGAATGAGCAAAGCATACTAAGGGAATCCAGAGATTCTTTGGGATTTGGTTTGGGAACCCAGAGAATATTTGCAATGAAAAGAGGGATTTTGATTGGGCACCATTCCTGGCACTGATTACCTGGAAGTACCAGGTACAGAAGCAGACACATTATCTTTTGAGGAGGAGGAAACAACTAGTAGTGCCAGCTCAGATGTAGACTTACTTCCTCAACACATTTCCCAGAGCGAGGCATTTGAAACTCCCCCAGCCTCCGAAATGTTAGTGCTGCACTTTGTTGTGGATTTCCCCTTTGCCAAATGGAGTCCCTGTGGCTCCCTCCCATAGAACTCTCTTGAGTGGTCTAGAAAATACTTGAGTGTGGAATTGTTTTATTTCCTACTGTTTCAGGAGGGTATCTCAAGTGAATTTTGCTTCAAACCTTTTGTACAGTCAATGACTTGAGTTGAACTTTGAAGAATTTTTAAAACTTAGCAGAAAAAAGATGCACAAACCATCTGGTGAAAGGTCTGTAGGTCATTTCTGCAGTGACAAGTTGTATTATGTAGCTAAATTAATCTGCAAATATATTTAGGATAGACAATTGTGGTAAGTCACTGTTGCAGATTTAAAGTTGGTGTAATAAACTGTAAGGATTTAACTGGCCAGGGCCAGCAGGTGGTTTGGAGAAAAGGACGCTTACATTATTCCGTGAGAATCAATTGACTTGAATTGTCATTTTCTTTACTTCTGTTTGTTACTCTGAAAGTTGTATGTTTTGAAAGTGGTTTTCATGTCTTTCAACTTTAGCTTGAACTTCCAGTGCAGTTAAAATCCTGTGGGTTCTTCCATCTAATTTTCATCAAGTGTTTGAAGTGACGTAAAGTATGTAGCTTTCCAAAAGGACATCAGGACATCAACTGTAAATGGCGTGTTACCTGTCATGTTCTAGAGGGAAGGTTCACAAACCAAAATGCTTTTAAGGATTATTTTTTTTAAGATCATGAAATAATTGAATATTTTGCACTGGGCAATCCTGTTTAAGAATTGCAGTATTTCTTAGAATTGAAAACTATAAAATCTACTGAAGAACATAAATTATCCCCAGGTGATGGTTATATTCAAAGAGCATCCTGGTGTGTTGCTAGTTGTGGGGAGGAAGCCTGGGATGCTGTTAATTTTTGACACAGCTGGGGAATTTGATAAGAAAGAGACTATATCAACTTGCTTTACAAAAGATATCTCTTGGCCTGTGAGAAAGGTAAACAACCTTGTCTGTTTTGAAAGCTTTGAGTCTCCAAAAGCTCTTCAAGAAGAACACATCTTAAATGCTGTTCAATTTAATGTATTAATTTCTTACCAATCATGCAGGAAGAAAAAGTCTCTCATAAGATAAAGTATTTCTGGGGCCATCATTTAACATCAGTTACATAGAGTAAAAAGTTCAGTTATAGTTTTGTCGTGCTAACTCATCTGTATCTCTAGTAATGTTTCACAGCATAACACCCTTCTAAAAGACAAATTTCTTTTTGACCATCTAAGGTCTTCTGATCTCCAGAACAGCATAGCTACTCAGTGTGTGCAACTGCACGGAGGATGGGGCTACATGTGGGAGTATCCAATTGCAAAGTAAGTGTAACATTTCAGACTTGAATGATGAAAGGTTACCAGCAAAGTAAAATGAGGCACTTCCTTTACGTCTACTTGTCAGTTGTTTTGTGTTAGTACTGATTTACTGTTCCTTTTCCCATCGTGTTTATTGAAAGGCAATCCACTGTACAGATGTCTGCAGGAAGGCTTTGTTTTGATTCTCCAAATAATTCATAAGCTGTTGAGCAATTATTATCTATTTTTCACAAAATAGAAGTTGCTTTTTTAGAAGAAAACATTAATTGAAAAATGAGAAAAGCAATGTAATAATAAAAATGAGGGGAGCTAGTTTGTATGTTTTATCTGAAATTAAATGCACATGTATGAAGGAAAGAAAACATGTTGGTCAGCCTAAATCTCTTGTAATGCTACAGAATAACAGATTGTCTACATCCAACTTTTTACAAGTTTTTAAATGAAAAAGCTTAGAGATTTATATGTAGAGAGGAATTCACCATTCCAGATTTTTTGCTTATTTTATGAATTTTATGAACACTTACGGAGTTTTCTTATATTTCCTTGTATATTATTGTGAAGATCTGTTTCCTTTTGTGCACACGCCATTTGCCACACTAGTATAAGTTCTGCTTTTGGTGTTTGGTAGTGGGTTTTTTTTTGTTTTGTTGTGTTTTTTGTTTTCTTTTTAAGAGGGGGTAACTGATAGTAGAAATAGGACTGCTGTGCAGTTGTTATAAGCAGATAATTTAAACTAATTTTTTTAACTGACTAGGTTTAGATTCTTTTTATTCTAAATACATTAAGAGTATGAAATGTTGCTTTAAAATAACTTTTTCCTGCATGTTTTTAATGAGTGCAACTTTTTGAGTGTTCTGCACCCTATCATACTACGTAGGAAGGCCAGCAAGCCCTGTTCAGGGTGTCCTCGAACCCCTGCTTATCTGTGTGTGCAGTAGTTGTCCATACAGGGTTTTATTGTCCCTGTGGTTCAGCAACATGCATGTTTCCAGAGAATGCCACATTGCTCCTGGGCTGCTCTCTGTATAATGAAGCAGAATTAAGATGGAAAAGCACATTGTCATCGTCCTCTGAGCTGTCATGCAAGTGCTGGGGCCAGTTCCAGCACAGGGATGGAAACGGTTTGGCTGCATGCAGGTTTTCGGCTGCTGGCCCAAATGGAGCTGGAGCTGGTGTTGGTAGAATGCTGTAGCCAGCTGATGTGAAACCAGTTGGCACTTTCTTTTCCTCCCAAGGTGTTTTGAGTCCCACCTCAAAGAAAGAACTGACAGCACCGTTAGCGGTCCTCTTGACAGGATCAGACAGGCCCAGGGCATTAGAGAAAATTACCATGATAACTATCAGTTTGGCTCTGCAGGAGTCCTTTTTTCACAACAAGGAGGCACCTGGGTCTTGCAATTCATGCAGGTGTGCTGTTCTGCAGGCTGAGTGTGGTGGGTGAATTGGAGCTTTGGTGTCTGGAGTTGAGTTAGTGCTCAGGTGATATGAGGAAGGAGGGAACAAGATTTGGGGGGAAGGGAAGGAAAGGTGAGAGTCTGGTTTTATAGCGCTTTATTTTATTTTTGTTTAATTGGGGGGGGATAGTGGAGGCTTTACAATGTAAACAAACAAGGAAGAGATACTGACCAAATTCCTGGTTTGGCACAGTACCTTAGAAAGGTGAAATATTTTAGGTACTTGAAACCTCTTTGAAAATGTGAACCTCTCTAAAAAGGGGAATAGCGTACTTTGAAAAGAGGGATCTTCAAAGATAAAACTTGATGTCTTTTTCTTTTCATTGTATGGCCATTCTGAGGAGTTGTTTTTAATCTTCATTTTGCTTTTGTTGTTTTTCCCCCCTCAGAGCTTTTGTGGATGCCCGAGTTCAGCCAATCTACGGTGGTACCAATGAAATAATGAAAGAGCTTATTGCTAGAGACATTGTCAGTGACAAGTAGGGCAGATGCTCTCTACTTTGGACAGTCTTCAGGAATCCTTTTATATTAATATATGGCATAAAATCAGACGTCAGAATGTAAATAAAATAAATGTGTATCGTTTTCTTTCAGGGAAGTGACACTTTTCTTAAAAAAAGTGTTAGTAACAACAGTGTACTAATATTTAATGAACTTTCAATTTAAAAAAACTTGGACAAG
The DNA here is from genome assembly GCA_013400875.1 of Anhinga rufa. Classification (NCBI taxonomy): domain Eukaryota; kingdom Metazoa; phylum Chordata; class Aves; order Suliformes; family Anhingidae; genus Anhinga; species Anhinga rufa. Next base: position 710 of record VZTV01089075.1, on the reverse strand, counting down.
ACAGAGTAAAACACAGTAATTCTCCGGGTTCCAAAAGTTCTGGTAGTGAAAGGCAATTTGGTGTCTGGAACATTGTGAGTAGCTTAGTCTTTCAGACTTAATGGTGTTATATTGAATCCAGCCCTTGCTTTTCAGAATCAAATCTGCAGAGAAGCCGCGTTCTTAACAAATATAATAATAATAAAATAAAAGTTAAGTGTTAATAGAACTTTGCATTTGTATTTCCACTCTGACAAATATCACTATGTCAAAGCAGAACTTGCAACTTTTGTTACTGTGACTCCACACCTGCCCGCTGCCCAGCAGCCACGGCTGTAGTGGGAGGGAATGTGGGACTGACCTCTGTGTTTACATGTAACCTGGAGTGCCTTGTTTTACTTTATTCCAGTAAATATAATAAAGCATTTCTATGCACTGTGATGGCTGTCTGCATTACTTCAAAGCCCCAGGGAGAAGCGGGATTCCTTCGCTGTGCCCATGCTCGCCTCAGGGCTGTGAGGGGGAGTTTTGAGAAAGGGAAGGTGGCGCTGGTGCATCTTTTTAAATATTTCCATGTGTTTGTCCCCAGTAAAAGCGCTAAGACATAGTTTTGGGTGGGGTTTGGGGTTTTTTATTATTATTATTTAGAGCCCCCGGTGCGCATCTCTTCACCTCCCGCCTCAGGGCGCCGCCTCCCCTCAGCGCCCCGGCGGGGAGAGGGGACGCGCCCC
>VZTV01089072.1:0-28065 GCA_013400875.1 Anhinga rufa | reverse complement strand
CCAAACCAAAACCCAAACCAAAAAAGGATCAGCATGTGTCATTAACTCTAGGGATTTTGCTTTTCTGGCCCCTCCAGCTCCCACCAGCTACCCCACGCTAGATGTGTGAGGTTACCCAGAAGATGGGTTTCTTTATGGGCTGTGCAGAGCTTTTTTTTTTCCTTCTCTTTCAAAAGTAGCAGGGCTCTTGATGTTGGTTTATGCATCTTAGCTCTGCTGGAGAGGTGCAGGCCTGGAAGCTGTCAAGGAGGTTCTTTTATGAGCACTTTAAAGCAAAAAATGAAACTGGTGCCTGAAGAGTAGATAGAACTAATGAAGCTGTTTTATCTTTGCCATTTGTATGTATACAGGGTGGGGGTAGGGGGAATCCTACAGAGTGTAGCAAACACATGTAGGGCAAAGAAGTTAGTAGGATGAAAATTAAATCAATACCCAGGACTTAATTAAGAAGCTGGTTTTAGTCAAGTCCCAGGAGAAAGGCCCCCCCAGATCAGAGATGCCAACACTTGCTGGATTGCAGTCTGGCACAGACTGTGTCCTGCAGGCCACTGACACCCAGCAGCCTTACTAAATATTACTTTTCAGCTGTGTCCTCAGTAGATAACAAGAGGAGAAGGCAATGAGGGAAGAAATGAGGATGCAGTCTAATGGTCTTGCAGCTTTGGGAGCTGCTGCTCAGAGTTGCACAGATGGGGTCTGTGCAACCCCCAAACTGTTGTACATTTCTTGCAGGCTTCATGCAGGGAGAGAATCACCTTCTGAGCAAGGAGAGAGTTTATAGGGCTCCAAGCTGGGATGAGGAGGGAACACCAGGAGTGCATAACACTTCTCTTGGAAAGTATTGAGCTCTTTTGCTTTTATGCCACTTACAAAGCAAAATGAGCTTGATGCGGCTGTTCCCAAGAACTAATCCTTTATTAAACTGTCTGAAATAGGAACAGTAAAGACCTCAGTAAAGAGAAATATTCCAAACAGTGAAGTGAAATGGGCTGCTCAGTTATTGTGTGTTATTGGTTGTTTTAGGACTAAAGCAAACAACCAATTTCTGATTAAAATATTGAATTTTTGTCTTGGTTGCATGTAAAATGAATGAGGCACTTGGAAAGCTTGGAAAATGGATGGGTGAAGACCATGCCTGGCAGCATGATCATAGTGCTGGACCTGGTGCTTGCAGGCTGACTTGGCAGTGGAGACTGATAGAGCTGTGAGTAAAGCAAAGAGAATAGAAGAGCTGCATGCAGCTAGCTCGTGGACCTGTTCTTCCACCCTGGTAGGGAGATGAGACCTCAAAATGAGCAAAACAGTTGTGCTCCTTTCAGATTTTTCTCATCCTGGATAGTGTAAATCAGTTGCAGCGAGGCTTGCTGATTTATATGTGATTCATTTAGCTTGTGACTTTTCCCCCATTTGTGCCCTCTGCTGCTGTTAGTATCTGAGCAGAAAGCCAGGCTTTTATTAACACACCTCCAAGCTCTCCTTGCTTTTGACAGACACCTTTTCTGCCAGGTGTACTCATCCTCTGCATGTTTTTTGGATGGAAGCTTCAATCTGTGTGGCTATGGCTACCTGCTCAAATGATGTGGTCCACTATTGCTCCCCAGAAATGGCTGGCGGACCTGTCCCTGCTGTGTCCGGGAGGGTGGCTCAATAGGGCTCAGCTGGGCTGTTGTCCCCTCTAACCCTACTGCCTGTGATGGCTAGGGGACTATTTACAGCAGGTAGTGGTTCTGGCAACTCTGTGAGCACAAGGATGTACTATTCCCCTTTGTTTCCACTTAGCTCAGGCCACAAAAACAAGTGGTGACCTTGTCAGGGATGCCTTGAAGCCACTGCCACAACCTGGCTGCCCACACAGGAGGTACTATCAACCTTGCTCAGCTCCAATACCTGACGAGTCAAGTCCTGCTCCTGCAGGAGCTCCAGTTGCTCTTAACTCTGTCCTCATAGCTCCAAAATGTAAAAGCTCAGTCTACTGCACACCAACTGCTTCTGGCCATTGACTGACTCCTGGTCCCGGTGGTCTTGGCCTTCAGCCCTCATTGGGCTGCTCTGCAGCTTCAAGCAAATGGTCCCATGGGGATGCAGGGTGGCAACAGGGCTAGGTGCTGAGCTGACCACCCAGCTCACCGGCATTACTGCACATTTCTATTCCACCCAAGTGATGATCCCTCTAATTTTCATGTTCCAGGAGACGATGTTAAGCAGATAGTGAATGCCCCATTCACTGGCAGAGAAATGTGTCCCTCCCCTGAATGCTTGTGAGCAATAATTACTATGTTTAACTTGTAGAGATGCCAGTATTTAAAACGCTGGCTGTACATTTGTATTTTGCCAAGGAGTAACTTGAATAGCGAACACCATCATTTGACAGGAACATGGGGACTCGCCTCTTCCCTGGGAGGGTGGGGGAAGAGGCCATTGTGTTGCTGTGCTTACGGAAGAAAACTGACCTGGGGAGAGGAGCAGTCCTGGTTGTGTCTAAAGGTCCTGGATTAGTTAACTGAAGAAGCATTTGATCTGATGATCACACAGGCTTCTTAGATGTTAAAGAAAACATCAAAGAGCTGGACATGAAAGGCAGACTGCTCATGCTGGATGGCCTTGCCTCCATCCAGCCTACCTTCTTCAGCTGGGTGTTGAGTACCAGTTGTCCCTGAGTTTTGCAGTTTTCTTTCTCCATGAAAGGTCCAAGTCCTGCAGCAGGTTGAGATGGGGTAACTTCCAAGGAGAGAGACTGTGGGGTTTGGATTTTTTTTCTTGGTTTAGATCATGAAAGATTTGATCCTATTTTAGGACTGTAGGCAATTTCTCTGATCCCAGAAAAATAAGTGATGGCATAGGAATGTTTTCTTACTAAGTATAATGCAACCATGGGCTTGAATAAAATTTTTTTAAGTCATGTGACCTCCCTTTGGATTCCCACAGGTTTTCTTAAGGACATTAGTTTTTGTCTTGCAAAAAATTTAACTGCAGTTGGGGAAAAAAGACTTGGAGCTCCACATTAGTCTAACCCATGAGCTCCTGGGGAAGGAAGCAACCAGCAGCACTTGACGGGCTGTTGTCACCTCTGGGCACTGTGTTGTGTGTTTGGTGATGGGACATCACCTTCTAGGCTGCCCCAGACTGGAAATAACAGATATGGTCCCTGTGCAAATTGGATGGTGCCCATCACTGCGTCTTTGGTGTCACTGTCACCTCTGGGAACTACAGCACCATCAGCAGGCATGGCCTACCATGCTTTCAGTTGCTCTTAAAAATGAAAAACATGTTGCAGTAAGTTAAGTACTGACTTCATCAGGAATTGGGTGCCTATTGCCAAGGTGCTTATGAGAATCCCACTGGGTTATAAACACTTTTTAAAACTTTGCCTTAAAGTAATTTTTAAAAAAGGAAATGCTTTAGAGATGTTTACAGTGTGCTTGTTTTCCAGAAGCTGGCAATAGGCTTAGTGCTTGTTAAGGGTTGCCAGATACCTTTAAGGCCCTTCTTCTGACCCCTGGACTCTACTTGCTGCCAGAACTCGGGCAAGAAAATGGGCCTCCTGGTCCTAAATCCACTTTGCTTTATTCTATTTATTATTTTTAACCCCTGTTCTTGCCAGCTCTTACAATGTGAAATTGTTAGTTGCAGTTTCTTCCTCTAATTTCCCACTTTCTGGCATTGCTGGGCCTCTTCCGCAGCACTGAAAAGCTTGCTCAGCTTTGCTACGTTTAGGCAGTTTCTCTCATTATGGGTCAGCTTGTGCATTCAGGCACACACAGATGTATACAGGGAGGGTTTGAAATATGAACTCTTCAGCCACATGACTTTCCTTGCAATAAATGTTTGGTTGTGGCATGTGCTCTGTTCGCTGATTAAAATTATTTTCTTGGTAATAGAAGCTCTCAGTATCTCCTCTAATGTGAGGAGGAATAATTAAGACCCCTTGGTAATGCCTTTGGAGAGCCCTGAGTGCATCACAACTCATCAGAGTTGTGTTCCTGAGGTGCCACCTCCTTGTGTCCTGATGCTGAATGGTTACAGCAGGGGTTTATCACCTGCTGGCCCTTAATGCCACCTGTAACGTCACTGCCTGATGAGTCTGGTGATGCTATGGTGTCCCCAGTGCCTGCTTGTGACCTGTTATTGTTTTATGTAACCCCTTTAGAACAGGAATGAAGCTTCTCAGGATTTTTGACTATCTCCCCTCCAAATAGCCCCATCATGGAGAGAAATGCTGCCGTCCCTCCATCTGTACCAAGGTGGAAGCATACAAGACCTGGCCTGACAGAATTCAGTGCTATACTATAAACATACATACACATTTATATATGTATGTTTTTAATACACATATATATATCCATGTAGATAGCAACATTTGACTTTTTTGTTTGTTTTGTTGTTACGGTTTTGGGAGCCCATACTGAGCATCTGGGCACCTGCCAGTATAAGGTAAGAGACAAGTGCCTAAGAAGGGGATTCCCAAAGGGCAACTGGGGGAAATGTCATGGAGAAAGGTGCAACTTTTCCACTAACTACCCGACAAGCTGTAGCTGTTGGGTTCTGAATGGTTTCTATCATACCCATTCCTCAAGTTGCAGCCTGCATGCTCTCTCCTAGAGCCTGGCCGTCTTAGAAGACTTTCTGGGTTGGAGGAGGTGGTGGTGCCACTGTTACCCAGTACCCCAGTGATGAGAGCATCAGGAGCTCCTATCAGGGTGCATCACATTGGAAGGGAAGTGCCTGATCCATGATGCTTGCTGGTTTTAAGTCTGAGCATGACTTGGCATTGCAAAGGCTTGGATAGTTTCAGGCATGACCAGAAGTGGGTGTTTAAAGACACAGGAAAATTTTCTGGTGAAAACTTGGAGCCTTAAAGATTTGAGGTGCCCCCAAGGTTAGGGAGCAGCTGGGCAGGGGGTTTGCAGCTTTGGGTGGAGATGCTTACCTCTGCAACAACAAGGGGCAGAGCAGGTATCCCCGAGTAAGTGCTTTCACCCATGTGCATTTCTGAGAGCTGCTCTAAAAGAGAGCTCTTTCCTTAAAAATTTTAGAAATCTCTCAGTTTGAACATGATGTCCCAATTACCTACAGCAGATTCCAGTGCTGGAAACCAGCACACAGGTGAAAATACTGCCTTCATCCCCATGAGTGACTGAATGGACCCACCATGGGACAAAGTCATGGCTCTCCTCTTTTGAGAAACCTCCCCCGTGCAGAGCAGGGGTGACTTGTTGCTCTGGGAGGCTCGGCTGGAAGCTTTTCTGAATGAACACTAGCAGCTTCCCTGGGCTGAGAGAGGCTGGTTTGTTTAGTCTGGCCAGTTTACGGAGTCTGGCATATGAATGTGGAAAGGAGCTGCAGGAATGGCTCTGGGCTATGGGAGCATCTGTCTGTCCTGGGGACCAGCTTCTCACATTGCCCGACCCCAGCGAAGGAGGAGAAGGATCGTGGTGGGATGCTGGACTCCTCTGCAGAGATGAGAGCCCTGGCAGGGCTCTGGCTTCCCTGAGATCAGCATCACAGGAGGAAGAGCTTGTGGTGGGCAGTGGGTACTCTGCTCCCGCCTGCTCCCAGAGCTTGTGGGAATCATCAAGGAGAGGCCAAGTATCTGTATAAATATCTGAAGAAGCTGCGTGTGCCTGTGCTGAGGAAGGAGGAGCTGTGTAGCATGGCACTGGCAGATGCTTAAAACCCAGCGCCAGCCCTGAGGCTGTGTCTTGTGCTCCCGAGGGGGCCATAAGCAGAGCTGGCTGCAGAGATGCTCCTGATGCCCAGAAGAGCTGATGTCCCTGGGCTGGGCAGGTGGTTGTAAACCTCCCCCGGCAATTTCCCTTACAAGAATTTTGAATCACTAATGATTTGTATAAGCCAGAAACCTGCTTAATTTATAAGGCCACCCTGCTGAGTGCCAGGGGTTGTGCTGGCTGACGAGCACAGGGAGAGCCAAAGGCAGAGGTGACAAGCAGGGCGATACCCAAGCGCAGAGGTGTGCCCCCCGCCATGGGTGCGGGTCGGTGGTACCCACAGTCCTGCCTGGGATGCGGCACAGGGTGAGAGGAGTTTCAGTTCTGTCCGTGCTGGAACAGAGGGCGCTGGAGCCCGATAAAAATCCTGAGGCTGCAGCGAGCGGCTGCCACCTGCAAGGGCCGAGCGACCCCGCGGGAAGGGAGCCCGCACGGTGCCGCTCCAGCTGCCGCTGTCCCGTGGCTGCAGGGTGGCTTCGGCAGGATTAACCTGCTCGCTTGAGGTTTGTGACTGCGATGGGCAATTTCCCCCCTCGCAAAGCTGGCTGTCACGGGTGATATCAGCCTCAGCAGCGTGGGGCTGGGGAATAAGCTGAGGCTGTAGGTGAATGGTTTTCCTCTGAGGCAGCTTCACACCTTCTTCCAGCAGCTCTGGGCAGTCAGAGGAGGCCAGGATCTTGCTGGGGTTTCTGGCCCTTGGCCACCAGCTCAAGTGCAGTATGTGCTCCCATCCCTCTGTGGAGTTCCTTGCTCCATAAGGTCTCCAGCCTCCCTTCCTTGGCATCCTGAATTAACTCTGAGCAGCTGGTACTTCTTGCCAAAGGGAGAAGCACCTTAAAATGCTGATGATCACCTGTTTTTGTAGTTGGAACTGACACTAGTTTGCACCCTCTTAACCCCTTTGTGTTGGCTCTATCACCTGAAGAAAATCCTCAGATTACTTATTTACCCCTTTAGTGCCATAATCTTGGTCCAATGACTGTTTTTTCCTCTGTTCTGTGACCCCGGGGGTTCATTTTCAGGCTTTACCACATTGCTGTCTGGCTGCGCACTGTCCCTCTCTGCCATCTTCATGGGGCCTCTGACTCCTTCACGCTTCCCCATCTGCAACAAGCAGAAATGCTGCCCCTGTGTGTGCCTTGGGCTGCTGCTCCCGGCAAGGACGTGGCACTGCCAGGGATGGGTCTTCCCTGGTCCCCCGGCTGCCATGGTCTGTGGGCATTGACCCTGGGGTGCAGCTGCTGCAGCCAGGGGCTCAGAGGCTGTCGGCTCATGGCGAGGAGGAAGCGTAGCTCTGTTAGCTCAGCATTTTTCAAGCCAAAGCTGTAGCAGCTCTCTCCTTGCCATTTACGAGGAGCAAGTCCCTGTGGGTTTTGCTTTGTCCCCCATCTGTAGGTGTGACAGGTCTCCTGGGCAATGAGCTAATGTCCTGAGTGGGTTTGCTGGCTCTTAAGCCAAACATGCTCCCACCAGTGAGAGAGAGCAGCCCCCCCTTCATTTAATGTTTGTGCAATGGGGATAAGTGATATGCTTAAAGGATTAACTCCTCCTTTTCCTTAGCCTCTCTTCACTTTACCACGCAAGCCAACAGAGAGTGCAATAGAAATTGCTGCATCATGTGTGTGACCACAAGAGATTAATTAAACAGTAAGCCCTAATTACTGAGGCTAAGGCTGACCGACTTACTGTGCCTTGTAAAATAGCTGAATACTTAATTTACACTAGAATGTGGACATAACTTTCACCATTAGCTGAATAAACAACGAGCACCCAAGCTAAACAGATTGGTTGCCTAATAGGTGTACCATTATAAATGGAGCTATCTCCTGGTGCAGGCATTTGGCTGCCCTCTGCCTCGTTCAGGCTGGCCAACAGATACAAAAGAGCATTTTTTTTTTTCATAAGGGGGAGTTGCTTTACAATGCACCAACCTGCCTTAAACCTGGGGGATTCCCTGCCTGTCAATATTATTCAGCTTTCAGGCTGCCTGTCAAAGTTGTCGTCATTTGCATTTCACTGCAGGTTGGGGAAAAAAAGGGGAAGATATTGAAAAGTGTAAAAGAAAACAAAACCCCAACTCCCAGTGCAAGGCGGTGGAAGTAGGGCATCTAGCTCCTATTTCTGCCTTTCAGTATCTTCCTTAATAACAATAATAGATTCTGAGAAGTGAAAGTTAATCTGTAGCTCCAGAGCTTTCTATTGTGTTTCTCCCTTTCTGTGTGTATTAACCTTTCAGATCTTGGAAGGCTGTGGAGTGTGCATTGCTTTTTTAAATTCCTATTATTCTTGCTTGTTGCATGGTTCCTGATCGGGTCCTAGACAGAGTAACAGTACATCCACCCATTAACTGTAGCTCATTGAGCACTTCAGTCTGTCTCAAATTTATGTGTTAGGTGGATTGGAGGTCCCCAGCGGGTGTGAAGCTTTGCTGAGCTGAGCACTCTGAGGAGGAAAGAGCGTCACAGAGGTAATAACTGAAACAGGGAAAAGGTAAGTAAAGGACATCTTGATGCCTGTTTCAAGATAGGGGAAATATAACATTTTTTTAAAGGCCTTACGTGTGTCTATGTGCCCAGGATCACTGAGAGTGCTCGTAGCAAAGCCTTGGTGGACCCCACGTCTCCCAGCTCTGGTTCAGCACTTTGCCAGCAGGCAATAACACTCACTGCATGTTGGCCAAAATAACTCCAGCAACTGCAGGGTTTTGGGAAGGGGGAGGAGTTACCACTGCACTGCCTTTGCTTCTGCCTGAGTATTTGATGTGTGGCCCAACGTATCTGAAATCTCATTCAGTCTAAATGAGTTAAATGCCCAATTTTTAGGACAACTTTGTCCACCTTTTCATATGTGTCTTATCTCTTCTATTTTGTGCCATATGCACTGAGGACCCCAAGTAGAGAACTGATCCTTGTTTTCTGTTATCTGACCATGTGTCACTAAAGCCCATTCCTTTTCCTGGGTTAAAAGGACCACCTTGAAACTGGAAAGACTTAAGATGTGCTGGTGAAAGGATTCAAAGATCCTTCAAGGAACATTTCCCCACAACAGTGTTCTGCAAGAGGATGTGATGTGTAAGGTGAGTGCCACTAACCTGGTTCTAGCTTTGCCAGGGTTTCCTAAGTCTGTATTGAAGGACAAAGCTGAACTCTCACTGCAACTGCAGCACTTTAGATGCTGTTGTTACTCCATATTGCTTCTTTGCTCCATAGTGATGCCTTCTGGGAGATAAGCTTGCCCAGACAGCTGTTTCCAGCTGTTCCAGAGCAAAAGATCTTTTTTTTTAGTCCATGAAAATACTGTAAAGGTTATCTGTTCCCCTTACATGCCCTCCCTCAGACATGTTGCATATGTAAGTGCCTAATTACTGACGTCAGGTACCCAAGTGCCAAATTTTTGCAGATGTTAGGTGCAGAAACACCCATGGAAGCTGCAGGTGTCCAGAAAGCAAACCACCATCTTCCTTAGTTTTAGAATATGAACTTTCATGGCAACAGCCATCCTGCAGTTGAGGAAGAAGGCGGCTTTCCAGTGTGTTTACTCTCCTTGTGTAATATTCTTCTTCAGTCCCTAAGTTCTTAGAGGACCTTGGGAACCTGAGCCCTCCTATACCTTGTCATTGGGCATCTCAACCCAAAATTTGGCTCCATGTTTACAGCTGCCATTTCCCTGTATGTTCATTTCTCCATATTTTCTCTCTTTAAGCCTGAGTAGCTTCTCTTGCCCATCACTGAGAAGATGATAGGCTCTTGGTCCTTGATCAGTCTGCATTCAACAGTAATGCTGAAAATAATCCATACAAAGTGCAATTCCTTTTGCAGTGTGATGTGACATACACCTGACGTGCTGGGAGCTTTGCATAAGATACAGCAGATGACTGTGGGGGACAAATGCAGACGCTGCTGGGTTTATGTGGAAAGGAACCTGGGAGCAGGCTGTCTTCAGCTTCCATTAACCTTTGGGCAAGTGACTGATGAAATTCCCAAACTTCTCTGACTTTCCCTTGCCAACACATCTAGCTCCTGATCTGGACCAGTAGAGTCCTGGTACTCTATCAGTTCTTATTATGCTGCTCACTCTTGAAATCCAAGAGTGATGCTCACGCAGAGCTGAGTTTGTCTGAAGTTTAGTTTGTCTCAAATCAGATTTGAAAAGGTATTTTGACATCTAGATGTTGAGAAGCATCTAGGCAGATTTTCAGAAGAGCCTAAGCAGAGGACAGAGCTGAATCTTAAGGAGGATTAGATGTCTAATCATTTTTGCACTACAGACAGATATGTACTGAAAGACAGGCTAAGGCTCACCAAATTCCCCTCTCTGGTGATCATGTCCTCAGCTGAATTGGGGTCCAAAGCAATGGAAGAGAAGGTGTCAACTTGTTGCCTTTCCCTGCTGGCTGGTCAGTCTTGGAGACCAATGGTGTAGAAGTGTAGAAATGATCTTAGTAATGCCAAGGAGAATAAAAATATGAAGCCTGATATAAAAATAGTTAGTACTTTTTATCCATCATCTTATCACGGTTCCCCTGCCACGAGCACTGGATGTGTGCAAACAGGTTGCTTTTCCACAGAGCAGACACTGTTATGGTGTTGCTGGGGCTCGGATGTGGTGCAGTAACACTGTAAGTGGGACACTGGGCACCAGACAGAAGGTTTCTCGGCTGTCCTCAACATGTGAGCAGCCTTGCTTCACTGCGTCCTGTGACTTCAGAGTTATTAATTGCTGTGAATTTTCTAGTGTGTTGTTATTCATACTTAGGTCCTGCTTGTTGAAGTACTTTCTGAGCAGGCCACCTGGTTATTTAGCTACCTGGGACATGAAACAAAAATGCCAGCAGATTTAATTCGGCTACCTTCTTGCACGGTCAAGGAATATGCTGGGTTTCATGTCATGGTCTATCTACAAAGGAATTAACTTCAAGAGAAACAACAAGTACAACTGCTTTGGTCTCCTGGGCTTCACTCAAGGTAGAAAGGTGATGTGGAGAAGGTGCTGAGCTGGGACTTGTGGTACCTAATTTCCCTCCCAGACCTGCTGTGTAGCTGTAAGCACCATGCCTCAGTTTCCCTTTCCTCCATTTTGACTGTTTAGACTAAGGTCTTGTAAATAGTAAGCTTGATCTGATCTCCTGGGCTGGAAGAGCTGTGTGGTGCTGTGGACATGGGGTGGTGCTAGTTTGGAGGTTTGTGCACCCCTTCATGCAGGGACGAAATTGCTGTGCCAGGCAGATACAACCCAGGGGCTTTGCCATCAATACTCCCAGCCCAACTGACGGGATCTCAGGCGCAGGGTCTCTCTTACTCTGCATTCGTACAGCAGCTAAGGGTAATTGGCCCCAGTGATTTAGGACACTGTATTACAGATGATACCATGATCATGACGTGCATAAGAGGAGCTGTCTCTTCATGACGCCTCTCTTTCCCTTTGTTCACTCTTTTTTTATCCTCTTTTTTTTTTTTTTTTTGATAAAAAGGAACAGAGCACCTTTCTCACTGTCCTCCCCTTGCTGTCTTTTGCATAATGCCATTCTGCATCGTCTGGCAGACTTGAGCACAATCTTTAACAATTTTCTCTACCTCCATCGCAGCAGGATTTTCCTCTAGCACAGCTGGTGCAAAATGCATGCATGGGAGTGAGGAGAAGAGAAAACGCCAGCCAGGAATGCCTTGGTAAGCTGCTTTTCTTGGCCTGGAGCTGTGGACCTTCCTGTGGGCTGGAAGGTGATGTGCAGTCTGTGTTGTTTATTTTTTAAAGGAAATATGCTCTTGGGAGCTGCTCTATTTGGCAGTAGCCTGGGTCCAGAGCTTCAAGAGGTATGGGATTGAAGCGGCTGCTCTGTTCCTCAATCTTGCAAACTCTGAGAGCAAATAACAGCTTACCTACAGTTTTCTGACCCTTGAGCTCACCTGGACACAAGATGTGCCAGGAAACCTTGACCTTCCCTCTGAGTGGCTCACAGTGCAGGCCAGGACCCAGGGGAGTCGGAGTGTGGTGGGAGTCCCTCCCTCTCTTAAAGAAAAATCTTTTACTTTCCTGCTGCTGTTTCTGCAAATGTGTCCCCCCTAACCTAATCAGTGGGGGATGACAGCCGAGGGGATGTTGGGATTATGTCCCTAAATTTTAGCCACCGTCCCTCATATAGGACACCTGTGCTCCTGTCTCTAGAGCACAGCAACCTGGAAGTCTACTTCTTTGTGGTTCAGCCAGACCCGCCTGCCCTGCCCCGAGGTGGATCCAGACTGTTCTGGCAGTCCCTGTGAGCTGCTTTGCCAGGGCAAATAAATAGTGTCACTGGTGCTTGCTATGATCCAAGTGTCCCAGTCATCTGACACGCAAAGACCTGCAATATTGTACCATTTTCTCTGCCCTGTCTCAGCAAGGCAGGCTTCACCTTTCCAGATGGAAGTGCTGCTCCATTAAGCCCAGTCACCTGCGTCAGGCTTGGTCCTTGGGATGGAGCTGAAAGTCCAGGGAAATGCCTGGTTGCCTGGCAAAGCAGCTCGGGGAGGAGGAAGGCTCCTTACTGAAGCCACACAGCCAGTGCTGGAGAGCAGTGTGATTTGCTCACCGCTGTCTTTGGGGCTGATGAGGAGGAGTTACTTATGACGGAACCCATTTTTAGAATTTGCCATGAAATGGTCTTTGCTCTCCTGTAGTAGTAGATCACAAATGTCTGACCTGTTTCAGTGCTCTAAATATTTTGCTTTCTCTTAACTCCTCTGCTCTTATCATAATCTTAAAAAGCCCAACTAAATCCTGATGCTTCCACTCTCAAAGCTAAATAATCCTTGTGACTGCAATCTCTTTCTCGTCTATAAGGCTTTCAATGCTTAAGATGCTGTGATCTTCCCTATGGTGTGGAAAAAACACAAACAAACAAAAAACCAAACCAAACCCAAAAACCTCTGAGCATGCAGATTGAGAAAAGGGCAAACTGTGGTTTAATAGAACATCCCCACGACATGCTTGCATCATTTTCTCGCTATCACAAACACCCCCACCACCCCTTCTGCTGCCTTCACTGCAGTGCTGTGGTGGGGAGTTTGTTCCTGGGAGAGGCAGTTTGGTGGCTCTGGGAGGAGAGAAGGGGATGTGGGGGTCAGAGTTTTACCAGACTCTCAATACCACCCCATGCAAATGACAGCACTTTTCTGGACTTTTCAGAGCTGTTTTTGTTCATCTGCCTGTCCTGCCCCCCCCGCCCCCCATTTTGTAAGCACAGCAGGATGCAGACATGAAGATTTGTGGAAACCAATGTATTTTTTTTTTTTTTTCCAAATGCTGATTTCCATCAGAAGAGGTGGGGGATTATTGAAAATGGCATTTCCCCTTCTAGTAGCTCCTGATAAAAAGCCAGATTTTTCCACTGGAAAACAAGACCACAGAATATACTAGATTGAGTGACCAGAAGCAGAGAAGTGAAAAATTTAGACAACTAAATAAATCAACTGGGGGAAACTTGATTTTTCAGATGAAAAGATAAATTCATTATAGAAAAAAAATGCAGTGAGGATGAAAATGAAAATGTTTTTAGGGGAAACTTTAAAGAGAAAAGAGCATTTTCCTACCCTGTTCAGGGAGCTGTGAGCTCCCTGCCCCCTCCTTTTCCCTCCATAAAATAAAGAAACTTCCCCTGATGACCCAGTTGTGTGCATCAGCTCAGCAGGGCTCAGGGGTGAAGACTCATAGGAGGAAACACTCTCATCTTAATCTCTGCCCAGGGTCTGTTTGGGTGTAACAGGGATCCTGAGCCAGTGGGAGCTGGAGCAAGCTGGTGGCAAACAGGAGCTGCTTCTTGCTGTCCTGGTCCCCAGGGCTTGCAGAAATGAGGTGGCCAAGTCCATATTGGGGTGGTTGGTGGCTGTTGCTGTGTCTGACCCTCAAGGCAGCAGGATGTGCTACACCTTCCTCCCTTGCTGCTTCCCTCTATGGCTCCTTGAGTTAGTGCTGCTCCTGGCTCACCTCAGCAGCCAGTGCTGGGCCGGAGGGTATCTTCTGGCTGTGCTGCAGTGTGAGAAAGCCCTTCAGGTACCAAAGCCCTGGGTAAGAAGCTGGTTTATTCTGGAGAGTCTCCCTTTGGCTATTGCCAGCCCTTATTTGTGCCATTTGTGGATGTTGCCAGCCCTCTTGCCGTCTCCTGAAGCCAGCAGATGTTATTGCTACAGGCGTGCCTGGTTGGTGGGTTGGTTTTCAACTGAGACAGCTTGGATGACTAAGGCAAAAAACATTAGCAGCAGAGTCCAGGGTTTCCTTACTGTGGGGGAAGTGAAAATGTCCCCCTGTTGTCAGCCCTGACTTCTCTGGAGGGTCCCTTCTAAAAGTTAATAGTTTGTATCCCAGATTTAGCTTAAATGCAAGAGCATCCTCAGCTACTGCAGTGACTGTTGACGTGAGGCGCTCAAGGAGGAGTTAGCTTTCTGACTTGTGGTGGATGGGAGCAACAGAGGGTGTTGGAATAAACAGGATTAAAGGATTTTGCCCATAAAGATGGGATTAAAAGTATCCAGTGCTCCGCAGGAGTCATTGAAACCAAGGAGAAACAAAGTAAGTTGTCCAGAAGGGCACAGCTCTCTGTTTCAAACCAGCCTGTGCGCACACAGCCCTGCACCACCTTATCAGTGTCTGCTGGTGCGGGCGTTGCATCCCCCTCCCGCATCTGTCCCTGCCACAGCAGAGCCCACCGGCCCCTTGGCGGGTTGGGTCTGAAATGAGCACCTCCGTTGCCCCGCGCCCCCAGTCCCCCTCTTGAGCCCCCATTTCACACTGTTTCCCTCCTCCCCATTGCCCCCAGCCTTCCCTGGGGCTCCTGATGGCACCGCCGGGGGTGACGGGGGCCCCGATGCCCAGCGCTGCCCGCGCCCCCGAGCCCCCCGCCGCGGCTGGGGGCACCCAGGGCTGCAGCAGTTGAGCAATGCACATCTGGGCAGCGCACATCTGGCCACCTCGCCTGTTCCCCCGCCACCCCCCAGACGGCGGCACCCCCCGGCCGGGGCTTTGGGGAGCCCTGCGCGGGGGGGCCGGTCCCTCTTTNGCGCCCCGCCGGCCACCGCGGGAGGGACCGCGGCCCCCGCACCCCGGCCATGAGGTCGGGCCGGAGAGACGGCACCGGTGCGGGGAGGTGAGCGGAGCCCCTGCGCCGCCTTCCTACCCTCGGGCAGCCACAGCGGCGGGGAAGAAGAGAGGGTGGAGGAAGAGAAAAATTTTTTTTTTTTTTTAAATATATCTATATATATTTTGCTGCGATCAATCCCGATCCTGCAACTGAAGCCCCCGGAGGGAGAAGTGCTGTGCGCTGTGATGCGTCTTCCTCTCGCCTCGGCTGCCAGTTTGGATTGTAGCGCCCGGCTCCGTGCACTGAGAGGATGGCTCGGTTTGGGGATGATCTGCCAACCCGCTATGGAGGTGGAGGGCCGGCCGGGGCTGGAAGAGGGAGCAGCCGGCAAGGCGGCCCCCAAGCCGGCCAAAGGATGTATAAGCAGTCGATGGCTCAGAGGGCCAGGACTATGGCTCTCTACAACCCCATCCCTGTCAAACAGAACTGCTTCACAGTCAACAGATCCCTCTTCATCTTCAGTGAAGATAATGTTATACGGAAATACGCCAAGAGAATAACAGAATGGCCATATCCTTTTGGGGAGGGTGTGTGGGCATGGTGGGGAAGGTGGGGAAGGGGAGAGGGAGACTGAGGGAAAAGAGACTCCCCATGTCAGCTAAGGGTGAGTGTCTGGAGCCAACGTAGACGTGCATGTGTGAGCCAGTGTGTGTAATGGGTGTGTGTGACTCGCATCCGTGTGTCCGACATAATGCACGGCTGTGTAGCTGGGTATCATAGGAAATTTCTTCTGTGGGAACGGCGGAGAGTGTGTTTGACTGTGCCAGGGGGTGTGTGTGGAAGACATATGTGCATTTTGGTGTGTGTTTAGGTGTGAGCTATACAGTTGCATAGATTTACATTTCTTACTACTTAAGCCAAATTTAAAGGGTTCTGTGAGATTCATGCTAATGAATCCTGATTCTTATTTTCATCTGAGAGGCTTTCAACTCTTCTTTCTCACTCTGAATAGAAGCAGCAATGTGAGATAAAAATGGTGACACCTCAGCCTTAAAGCTGCATTGATAGTAGGGCCATTGATAGCCAGGGTACCTTGTGAATCCCATTAATACAATCATTGCAGCTAGGTTTTCGGTACATCACCTCCTGAATCCATTAGAATCTACATGAATCTTGTCACTTTGATTAGGTGCATAGCCTAAGCTTAGGCTGTACTAAAAAAATTGAAAAATAAAAAAGCTTTGTGGCAGAGGGAGGCAGTAAGTGGAGAGAAGGATCATCTGCTGTGTTGTGAAAGGGGCAGATGCTTTCTGTCTCAGAACCAGCTCCCAGGCCAAGTGAGCTGCAGAGATCTTCCTCAGAAGGGGGCTTTGCTCGTAATGATGCACACAGTGGGGCTGTAAGCAGTAAGAAAAGGGAAGCAGACTGCCTGAGGTTACCAGGGAGTAGATCTAGTGTGTGTGTGTGTGTGTGTGTGTGTGTGTGTGTGTGTGTGTGTGCGCATCTATGCGTGTGTGTGTGTGTGTACAGGAGTGCATTACACTGGTGATCTCAAGGGAGCTGGTTGTTTTCTTTTTATTTGATATCACATGCCTATTAATCTTCAGCTAACAGCAGCAAGGCCTCCTCCCAGCCTCCTAGCAACACTTTCAGTTGCCACAGAGGCCAGCTCCCCTTCAGTTTTCACTTCCTGAAGGGCTAACAGGAAAAAAAATACACCAGCATAGTGAATGCACTTCCCTTCCCCCTGAACACACACATACACGCACACATCTATTGATCTTTCTGTCCATATCATCGAATCACAGGGATTGCAGTACTTCCTCATCCATTTCTCCCTCCCTGCATTCAAGTCAGAATAAACAAGCTCCAAAGCTCCGGTGGCAGGCAGGGCATCGCCCTTCCTGCAAGGCTAGACGCAGTCTCTCCCTTTCCCGTCTCTTGGGCGACTCGTCTGCACCTTGATCGTGAGGTGCGGGGCGGGGAGCCCCGGTGCTGTGGACGGGGTCAGCGGGTTCAGCGGAGCCACTGGCCTTTCCCCCGGGCCGCNCCTGCGGTGCTGAGCGGAGCTCCCCCCGGTGCTGAGCAGCTCTCCCTGTGGTGCTGAGCAGAGCTCTCCCCGCGGCGCTGAGCGGAGCTCCCCCCGGTGCTGAGCAGAGCTCCCCGCGGTGCTGAGCAGCTCTCCCTGTGGTGCTGAGCAGAGCTCCCCGCGGTGCTGAGCAGAGCTCCCTGTGGTGCTGCCACCCGCCCTGGGGCCCTAATGCTGCCCACGGCATGGTTCCACCCCGGGAGAGCAGGGGCTCAGCACGGCTCAGGGATAGCAGTGACAGTGAGAGGCAAAGGGGTACCTAGTGTCAGGTTTGCCTTCTTCCCTGCGGAATCTCTTCCCTCACACGTCCCGATAGGGCGCTGATGATATGCTTGCCAGAAGCAGGCATTGCAAGCTAGCAGTAATTTGTGTTTTGGCCCTGCATAAACACTCCAAATTGAACTTTTCTAGCCCATTGCTTATTTACACTATGTGCTCAAGTTAAATGACAGGGAATCTCTGAAGAGCAATTCGACTGATGCCATTCAGCTGTATAGTCTATTTTGGAGCAGTTTAGCTTATCAATCTAATTTTAGAATAATAATAATTAATAGCTTTTTGTTCCCTTTGAACCTTTTGCTTTCTTGCTCCCAAATTCCTTGAGCAGCTCAGATTCTGTGTAAGTCACCAACTCTCTCAAAGAAGAGAGCCAATTTGCTACTTCTCTTCCAAAGGCAGCCCAGAAAGAACTGAGGGAGTCAAGGAGACTAAATGTCTTCAAAAAGGATGAGTGATCTTAGAATGCTCAGCTAATGTAACTGGTTAGGTAGAAATGGGATTTGGATGAGGTTCTCCTTCTGTTGTCTAGTGTCTTCTTTAACTTCTGGTCCCCACTCCGTTTGAATACATGATTTTAGCTACAATCATAGCCAATTGTATTGTGCTGGCTCTGGAACAACATTTGCCGGATGGAGACAAGACACCTATGTCAGAGAGATTGGTGAGTTGTATTAATTTATTTACATTTTTTGTTTCTGATCTAATACAAAAAGCAGTCAGCCACCTGGTGTTGTGAGTGCTTGTATCTATTTTGAAGATCCACATGTAAACAAAGGGGCCAAATCATTGACCTGACAGTCAGAAAAAATAAGTCATTGACAACAAGTATAACTCTAACCTCCCGATCCCTTCTTCACGAGAATGCTTCATCACTCTCTCAAGCCCTGCCCAATTGCAGGAGAAGAGATGGACCTTACAGCATGACCAGAAGAGAAGCAAACTTAGGTTGTCTATAAACCAAAAACGAAGGGACTGCCAAATGCTCAGAATTATCTGCAGAATCAAATGAACTTCTGTGATATTTTCCCAGGAAGTGGTAGAACAGAGCAACCTTTTAGGTTCGTATGTCTTTCAACTCTCTTCTTGCTACAGCATATATCAAGGACCCTACAAAGCAAACTTTGGGTTTAGATGATTACACTTCCCTTCCAAAAAAAGAAACCAACTTACAGAGGAAAATAATTTACCCGCAGGCTTTATGGTAATTTACGCAATTACCTTATTTCAAAAGAAAATATAAGAAAAGCTTCAAAATCTTTCTTCCATTTATCATCACTGCAGGAAAAATGGGTAATATTTGGTTTGATTTTTCTCCTACTGTTAATGATCTGGAACATCTTTCATGCCTAAATGCATTAATCCTGGTGCATGTTCAAAGGATGAATAAATATGGATCTGTATGTATTTTACATGTAGATATTAAATTATGCAAACAGAGATAATAATAGGCTTGCAGCCAAAAGTGAGAGCCTCTGAAAGCTGGTTGCTACAGTTTCTGAGGTTGGTCCATACTAGTGGGCAACTCTCACAATCTCATCCTTCAGAAAGAGGAAAAAAGGTATAAGTGATGGATCTAGAAAGAGCTTCAGGGCGGCTTATTGATGCTGCCTGTTTGGAAATGTATCCACTGCTGCCAGCTGCCCACTTCCATTGTGTTCGCTTAGTCTCTTTCTTTTTGTATTGTTTTGACTTAAGCAGAGATGAGGAAAAAATTAAGAAGATGCATGAATGCTGATATTTCTGCCGTTAAACCTGGCTTTGTATGTTTTGGGATTGGCTAGCAAGGCAAGCCTGGGTTTGTGAGCAAAGCACAGGTTTAGACCCAGGGTAATGATTGAGCCGGGGAAATGCTTTCCATAGTTATGAACATATGGACTGGAGAAGGGGAAAAGTAGTTTTGTGGATGTTCCTGCCTGGTAACTGTTTGGTGCTGTTATTTTAAACAGCAGTAGGTATGGTTAGCTCATTGGTTCTGTGTTCCTCCATATCCCTATGTTTGTAAGGGCATCCTAGAGGCTTTTTATTGGTCCCCATTGTATTAATTCCACTTTACAGCACCCACTACTGCATACACACCTTCAATTCCTGTCCAAATCATTCCAAAGGGGGCACTGGCATTACCACTGAATAGTGTAAGACAACTGAATGAGTTAAATGCATCTTGTTGGCTCTGCTTTGGCGATGAAGGAAGAATTAACCCCTGATGTTTTTCCCAAACACACACATTGTGCAACATTATCTTTGATCCAGATATTCTGAAGCCATTTTAAACAAAAAACATTTGTAACTCTGAAGTATGAAGGGGTTTATCATAGAATAACACTGATCATCCTTACAAGTCACAAAATATTTTCTGTTTTCAACATGTTCTGGAAAGATTAAGCATTGTGAATAAGAAAAACTGTCTTCTGGTTTTCAAAGTAAAGCCTCCTTAGAACGCTCCTGCTACTTCCATGAACTGTAAGGTGCTTCACTGAAAACGTTACAAGTCTGTGCTAAACCAGAGTGGGTGACCATTCCCATATATTTATGGGTTTGTTGAGCCAAATTATAAGTCCATGCAGAACAGCAGGTCCTTTATTACTGTCTAGCAGGAATGAAATTGGCCTTTTTTGGTTAATGATTTATGGATATACCTTTCCTTCTCCTGGGTTCATTAAAATCTCCAAACTGGAGTGAGGGCTCATCACTGAAGAGTTAATCAGATCTTAAGGATAAGAGATGCACATCACAAGCCTTTTATGACTGAGAGATATAGGCAGAGTTGTTGAAGGAAAACCAAAGCTGCCTGGATACTTTGTGTCGCAGATATAAAGACAGAAGTAATAAGATTGTTTGTTAAAGCTGAGAAAAAGAGGGAGGAGTCCATACCAACATTTTAATGATTCTTGTCTTCTGATCAAAATTTTGCTCTATGGATCTCCCCAGAGACCCAGGATACGAACCTGCAGTGCAGTCTCACTTGGCTGTTTTCTGCACTCATGTAACTTGTCAAGCAGGGTTAATTAAGCACATGGGAAGAGCAAGTGATGTCTCAGTATATGCAATATTTCAAGAATTGGAATGGCTGAGTTATAAGTAATCTTTCTCTGTCCATTTTCTGAATGTACTTTGTAGCACAGAAAAGCATTGCTTGGCTCTAGGATGGAAATTCTGGTCAAAACCAGGGCTCTGAAAAAACACCAGTCTGGTGGTCAAAGCATTTAGTGGTGAAGTGGAGCACTGACTTCAAGTCCTTGCTCTTCAGACAAGAGAAATACGCTAATTCTTCTATTAGTAGCAGAATGACCTACCCCCTAGGCTCTTGCCTGCTCTGAGCTGGGGGTCTCATGTGCTTTGGCTGCTGGAAGTGTTTACTTCACATCAGTAATTATCCACTGGAACGGAGATGCTACAGACTTGCTACTGTCCATCTCAGCTGAGTGCCTTAGCCAATAGGTTGTAGAGTCAGTCTCTCTCTGTCCCAATAAATATTGCATAGTTTGTACACGCTGGAGTGATGCCAACTGAAAAGTTGCTGAGGGAGTTTTACTGAGTGGCCCAGAGCCTGGTGGTGAGAGCTCCAAATGTGGGAATGTGAGTTTCACATCTGAGCCCTGAATGGCCTTGCAGGCGGATGCCTTGCTCATGATGCTCTTGGCTGTCCAGGCTGAGGCACGCTTGTTCTCCCACTGTGTCCTTCCCAATTTCTCAGTTTTTCATGAGAAGCTTCAGTAGACCATGGATTTGTCCCAGCCTGACAGAGGTGATATCAGAACTTGCAGATCAGGAAATCTATTTTCTGCCCTGCACTGGGGCACACCTTGTTTGAAGACACCAGCAGGTCTGTAGGATGACTGCCTGCATGTCACTGTAGGGCTCTGAGTGTTCGGCTCCCCTGGGTGGTTTTGATCTGAGGGCAGAATATAACTTTTCTCAGATATTAAGCATGACAGCTCTTGCACTTTACTAATGCATTTAATTCTTTATCCTATCCACAGGCACTTTGTGCAATCATATGTGAGCTGTTCATATTAACCTTTGCAGGGACAAAGCCTTACACACCCAAACCTATCAAGGCTGTCACATCAAAAGGCCAAGGAAAGACACTAGGACACGGACTAGGAATTGTAATGACTTTCCAGACTCAGAGGTTGTTTCTGATCTGAAACATATTGACTAAATGTGTGTTTGGCCCAGTCTCAAGCTTTGCTGTGTCCACAGCAAACAACCTGCTGGCACAGCTCTGGCTCCTGCCCAAATTCTCCACCCTCCTTCCAAGTACGCACACTGATACTCATTATCACCTGTTTTCCCACTCTTGAACCCAAGCAGCAACACAGCCTCCTACCCGAAGGGGGCTGCAGGATGCCCTGACAGCAGGATTTCTTAGCTGACAGCAGTGCCATTTCAGTGCTGCACAGGGCATGTCACCCATGCCCTTGCCTTCCAGCTCCTTCCATCACCACAGTCATGCGAAACCTTTTTTTCAGCAGCAGGCCCCACTAATCGGGCATAAATTTTATTTTTCATCCTGTTGTTACTGCCCTGATTCTTAGGCTAAATTAGTGTAAATTTAGACAGGTTTTAGAAAAGACCTTCTTTCTATCCCCTCTTATTTCCCCAGCTACTCACTGCCAACCCAATAGATGATAGTTTTTCTTTGTAATAAATAGCCAAGTCCATCTGTGAGCCTTCCTGCTTCCCTAGAAGCTGACAAGAACTTCTTTGACCCACTTCCTAAGAGCTCCATGTAGTCCTAGCTTTGGGAAAAGCATATTCTATCAAAACCTTGAGTATCTGAAGCCTGGCTCTTTAAAGCTGGGAGCTGCAATCACAAGGCACCTGACCTAGATTGAGCAAATGACTGGTAGCAGAGTAGATAGAGGCTTTGAGGAAGTAATGAGGGGGAGTAGGTAAAGGTGTTTGGGGGGTGGTGGTGGCGGCTTCTGGATGGGAGTATAGGATGTGTTAGGAGACCTTAGTTTGCAATGATTTTGTATACTTGTTGAACTAGAAGGTGTGGGGTTGAAGAGCAGGCAGACAAGGCTCTTGGAGCTCTCCTGTGTGCATAAAGGAAAGCAGAGGAGTAGTAAGGTAACTTATCCAGAAATCATGTATGATGATTTCTGATCCCCCTCTTCCTTCTTCCCTGTTTTCTGTACTGGCTTGGAATCCTGGGGTGCTTCTAGCTCTTTCTGTGGGGAAACTGCTGGAAGAAGACTCTTATAATAGGATTTCCATTAAAGGTCATAAAAGGTCTCATGGCCTTGCCTTGTTCCTGTTTCTCTGTGGGTAAATAGCACTGAGGTAGGTAGCTGGAGTTTCTCGGTCTGTCAGTGATAACTTCTGTATCCTCTGGGCAGCATCAGTAAGGCTCTGTGGAGGGGCAGAGGGCTTGGAGGTGCTGCCATTTCTCGAAACACCTCCTTGGCTGGAGGAGAAGCCAGTTCTGAGTTTGTTCCCCCCACCCCTTTCAGCAAAAGGCCTATGGTATGAGCTCAACAGCCACCTGCTCTGTTTTGCTGTCTGGCTAGTCAGTATGTGTGTCTGTGTGATCTGCAGGTGACTGCTTATGTTGCCTGACCATAGGGGAATGGGAGGTGTTGTTGCTGGGACTGTGAGGTTAGGAAAGGTGGAGGGGGCTAGAAATGGCATAGGGTGAAAGATGAAGTATAGGGAGGAGCTGGGGTCACTGAGGTGTGTAGGGATGTGGGGTGCTGCTTTGTAGGAAACAAAACTTTAATTCAGCCACTGATGGAAAAACCTGTCCAGAAGTAATTTCCAACAGCTTGGAACAGCATCTTCAGTGATTAGGGCTTTGTGGTTGACTTGCTGAGTTGGGTATGCATCAATGTTCTAAGTGTGCAAGCCTCTTTGGGTGGGAGATGCTGTTATGTTAGTCTTCCAGGTGTGAAAAACCCAGCTTTCTGTACAAGTACTATGCCTAAAGCATGGGTCCATGTGCCAGTGCTGGATCAGAGTTGAGCAAGGGTTGTCATGCTTGTAAAATAATGTATCAAAACTGCTTTTTTCTTTGTTCTGTAGCCACAAGACTTGACATTCATGTTCTTTCTGTGTAAGAGAACTGAAATCACCTTTTGTCATTGATAGAATTGCAAAATGTAAACAACTGTGCATCAAACAGCATCTCAACTCTTTGGCTCTATTGGTCAGAAATGCCAAAGCCACTGGAACAAAGATTTCTAATATCTTTAATTTGAGAGTTTGCTTCCTTTTGGGTAGGGCTGCTTTTCTTCCATTGACTTCAGCTGAAATCAGGAATCTAAGGCACATTTGGAAATTGGTTACAGGTGCCAAAGCTAAGTAATGTATTCTTGAAATTGATGTCCATTGCTTTCACCTGGTGCTTTGTTCCCATTTCTTGCCCACATCTTCATTCCAAATGTGAATGTTTCCATTTGGTGTTAAGTTTGTGCTGAAACTCTTATCAGTAAAGTATACTACTGAGGGATCTGGTGCCATAGATGAAAGAGATGGTTTAGTAAAACTGCGGAGACTAAGCTTGATTTTTCTCTAGAGAGCTAGGGCAACCCCCAATATGAGTACAGGCTGGGGGATGAAGGGATTGAGAGCAGCCCTGCAGAGAAGGACCTGGGGGTACTGGTGAGCAAAAAGCTGGACATGAGCCAACAATGTGCGCTCGCAGCCCAGAAAGCCATCCATATCCTGGGCTGCATCCCCAGCAGCGTGGGCAGCAGGGCGAGGGAGGGGATTCTGCCCCTCTGCTCTGCTCTGGTGAGACCCCACCTGCAGTGCTGCGTCCAGCTCTGGAACCTCCAGCACAGGAAGGATNGGTTGCCCAGAGAGGTGGGAGATGCCCCATCCCTGGAGACATTCCAGGTCAGGTTGGACGGGGCTCTGAGCAACCTGGGCTAGCTGAAGATGTCCCTGCTCACTGCAGGGGGTTGGATGAGCTGGGCTCTAAAGGTTCCTTCCAAGCCAAACCATTCTATGACATGAAGCTGTGGTCCTGTGGTATACTTTAGTCTGCACCACGGGCCTGAGACACAAACCTTGTGGCTGTTAATGGAAGGGAATGGGGATTTCTCCCCAAATCAGAACAAAGTGAAAGGAAAAAAAATGATACTGCAGCTGTGGAAACAGAAAATGGAAGAGAAAGAGTGAAGGAAGAATTGATGGAATAAATTATAAAGAAATTATTTCCTGCCAGTGTTTGCAAGCTGACTGTCGCTCCTCAAGATATCTTCTTGTTTCATTTTCCTGGATGAACTGTAAAACACATTTTCTTCCATGTCAAACCACAGAAATAT
This sequence comes from Anhinga rufa, assembly GCA_013400875.1. Classification (NCBI taxonomy): domain Eukaryota; kingdom Metazoa; phylum Chordata; class Aves; order Suliformes; family Anhingidae; genus Anhinga; species Anhinga rufa. Next base: position 3,648 of record VZTV01089072.1, on the reverse strand, counting down.
GTGATCTCAAGTTTAAATATACCCTTAGAACAAAATTTCAGTGTTAAAATTCCCTCCAGAATATTGAGTGAAGGTAGAAAGTGTGGGGTGAAACAGTCAGAATAAAGGCAAATAGAATTGCCAGTCTGAAAAAAACAAGTTTACCTTTAGAGACATAATAATGAAATTCTTCTCTGTGCTTAGTTCCAGTAAACTTAAACCTTTTGGTTTCAGCTCTGTTCAGAGAGGTGAAATGTGTGTGAAGTCATTGCACCTAGTTGTTTATATGGCTCTTGCTATCAGTGCAGAAGAGTAGGTATCTCCTTGACAACTTTGATTTTTATTCTTTTTCAGGATGACACTGAGCCGTACTTTATTGGAATATTTTGTTTTGAAGCTGGTATAAAAATCATCGCTCTGGGGTTTGTTTTTCATAAAGGCTCTTACCTCCGAAATGGTTGGAACGTGATGGATTTTGTTGTGGTCCTCACAGGGTAAGTGACCTCTTCTTGCCCTAGGTTTAAGAGGGACCCTTGGTTTGATTTGTGGTGGTTTTTTTTTTTTTAAACTGTGGGTTGGGGTGGGAGTGATTTTAGTGGAACAGTACTAAAAAAACTGCATTTCTGACCTTACGGTCTTTAAATAATGGCTATTGTGCTGAATGGGTCACTTTCAAAGAGTTGTTTAAACCAACTAAAAAGAGGTTTTGAGGATAATTTTTGTATGTATGCTGGCATATATTATCCAGATGCTTACTGATATTTCTGGACTTTGCAGGTTCTAGTTGCCACTAGGTACTTGAACTTGATTTAAATCAATCTATCTTCTGACATTACAAGATGACTTTGAAAGTCAATGTGGACTGAGCTAACAAATTAAATGCATCCCATTTTTAAGCTATTACAACTCTGAAATCAGTGAAGTTTCTGCAGGAATGAATTCAGTCTGCTACCAAATAACACTTCCAAAAATAATTCAAAGCGGGTGCGTGTCTTACAAAGGAAGGAGCTGAAAATGTTACCTGGCATTTTGTACCCTGGTTTGAAATGATATAGCTAATTTCTTTCTTGGAAATGTTTACAATATTTTTATGTGATGCAACAGTTTCTATATCTATTTATATAAATGCAGTATAATGCTAGTGGGTAATGAAAACATGAACATTAAGTAACACTTACAGTCTACAAATTGTGCTTTGAAGTTCCAAAGGTCTGCGTGAGGTCCTGATCTTGCAGCCTTCATCTTAGAAGGATTTGAGTTAGTTTTTTCCCCAGAAGACTGCAGTCTGGCTCTTGCTATTGATATGCACTCATTTCACACACCTTCTCTACTACTGTGTGTGATGAACATATATATGCTTTGGTCTGGTTAGTGGTGTAGAGTAGATTGCTGTTAGGAAAATGGTTGCATACATATACAAATATATTCATTAGATACATTATCACTGTAATTCTATTTGCATTTGGTGTACCATGTGATATAGCAATTGAGAGGCTAAAGGGAATTCTTTATGTATTGAGAGGAAGAAAATAAATATGCAGAGCTTGATTCTCCTGCTGCTGGGGCTGGGTATTTAATCAATAGAAACTTCAGTGGAGCCACAAGGAGAATCAGATTTACATACTTGGAAACATTAGGGGGTACCAGGATGAAAAGAGAATTAACACAGATGCTACAATTATTCGTACCGATTGTATGTTCTGATTCCTAGTTAGCACTATGCCCTTTTGTGTATTTAAAAAAAATAAATAATCAAGGCCATGATTCTGGAAAGGACTTTGGCATGTGGTTTGATTTATCCTTCAGCAAAGCATTCAAGTACACGTTTGAATTCAGCTGACTCCAGTGGTTCTGTACTTAAGGTTATACATAAAAGCTTTCCTGAATTACAGCCATATTGCTATTTGTTTAGGCATGTTTTAGATTTTTTTTTTGTAAACACAGGCCAAGAATCAAAATAGATATTTTTTTTAAAACTGCCTATCTGTGACTGAGATGTTCCAAGTTTTGCAACAGTATCTGAAACGTCGTGTGTGCGTGCCGTGCTTGCGGAATAGCAACCGAATGTGCGATGCCATAGGCGTGACACCGGCATGTTACTGGTGCTGGTTTTACTGTGAGTGCTGTTTGCAGCGCTGTTTGATCTCTGAGCATAATTGCAGAATATCGGCTTGATTAGACAGCTGTAATAAGGAACCCTGTTGCCATCTGCAAACACGCGTATTCTTTTGAAGTACAATCCTGTTAACGTCAAAGCTGCTGGTTTCCAATGGTGATACTAGCTGGGCTGTATTGAAATTGTCTTGTACATGGACTTCCCACCAGGCAGGCAATGCAGGGAAGGCAAAGTGTAAACTGAATGACATTAAGAGTCATCTCCACTGAGGAAATCCACAGACCTCTAATCCTGTAATTCGAGGGCTGGATTTAGCAAGGCACTTGAGCTCATGCCCAATTTTTGGTGTCTGGGGGGGCCCTACTGAAAATAACAAGGTTACTCCTGTGCTTGGTTAGATAAATGCTTTCCTGAATCTGGGGCTGTATTTCTAAATCCAGTAATGGGAGGGACTGATAGTAGAGAACATTGAAAGATCTGCAGCTTCACACAGGGGGTTGAATTCGTGTTTTCTCTGTAGCCTGTTGTTTTGCTCTGATTCTCCCAGATCCTTACTATGTTCTTAGCTCGCTCCTGCGTTGCCAGGGGTCTGTGCTAGAAAGCAGGAGCGCCTCTTCCTTGGGCTTCTATCGCTGGCCGGAAACCATTTCATCTGCCCATTGCCTGCCCTAGCTTGGCTAACAAGGGGAAGTCTGAGCAAAGCCTTTTATTGGAGACATGTCATCCTGGTACTTCTGCATCAAGACTTTAAAGGCAGGTTGCTGAGGAAGAACATTTAGCACTGACAAGCCCAGCTGTTTCTCCAGGGAGGGGCTGCGAGGTGGTGACACAAGTGGGACCTTAATTTTTGTTTCTGTGGAAGGTGGTCTCAGATCTGTGTGTTTCAAAAGATGATCAAGCAGATTCTGTAATTTATTAAAGAATTATAAAAAAGGACAGTGCTAAACTTGTACTTAATGTGCTCTTATAAATACAGATAGGTAGGACATCAGTTTTCGAAATATCATTTTACTACTCTGTCAAAAGCTTTCCTTCCCATATGTGCAAGATTTCTACTTGAAAATGTTCCTTCATGTTTCCCAGGCAGTGATCAGCGTTCAGTTCCTAAGCTCAGTTTCACACTGATCTTCAATATTATAGAGGGATTTTAATTTCTCTTTTCTCTGTGCAAGCATGAAAGATCACGAAAATGCATTTCATGATACCACATGCAGAGCTGTATACCTACTAATCCTGTTGAGTGCACATTTTTTATTAAGGTAAATGGTGAATGTCAGAAAATCTGATCTCATTTTCAGCTTTTAGCTAAAACCCATAAAAGCAAAGAGCAGCTTTGCTCTCGTTAGCCGTTTCCATAGGAAGAAGGCCAGCCAGTGTCTGGGTGTGTTTTGGAGGAGGCTGTGGGGGAAGGTTCTGCATTTATTGAACTTCCCCTTATGTAAATACGATAGCGATCATGTGGTAACCTTTTCCACCTTTTTTTCTGACCCCCTTTTTTGCTACCCAATGCCTGCACACTGAGATTATTGATAAATATATATTTTTTAATTTGC
>VZTV01089071.1:266-12931 GCA_013400875.1 Anhinga rufa | reverse complement strand
ATTCTGTGATTCTATTTTTTAAGGCAATTGTCTCTAACCAATTCTAATTTCCTATTTCTTCAGCATAGGATATTGTGGTAAGGTTCCACGGTTATATTTGTCCAATTTGTATGCAATTCATCTGGAAACAAACCAACCCGGTGTGGCTAAAATAGCATGTCTGGGTTGAAGATTTTTAATTTTTTTAGCACGTAAAATTGCTTCTTCCAGATACTTCTGATCAAAAATATGGCTAATGTCTATGCTTATATATTATATTATATATAATAAGGTATAATAAACATTCCTTAATCTCAACCTTCAGAAAAGTATTCTAGCCTTCAGAGCTGTCCCCTGCCAAGTCCCACATATCCTGAAATCCACCGGGATGACCTCCATCTCACACTGTGCAACTCATGCACTTAAAACACCACACCCTGTAGCTCATTCTGCACGACCCTGACACGTATGATGCAGCTAACGGAGGAGCAGGGGAACGGCTAGACTGTTACCAGCCAGGAGCGTGTGGTATTAACAGACTGGTGCTCACAGAAACCCTGCTAGAAGAAGGTTTGCAGCTAGTCCAGACCTAACCCTGTACTAAAGCAACCCCCACCACTGATCGCCCACCCCCGTAAAGCAGTTGGGCAGCCCATCTCATAACCCAAGCCGTGCCCCGAGCGCTGGGGTGACTGAGGAGGCTGCGTGGCTGCAGGGACATCCCTTGAATCCAGCACGCGAACCACGAGCTCAAACCCCAGATGACAATGACTCCCATTACCTTTGGTTTTAAGCTCATGAAAACTCGTCATGTAAAAAGTGTGAGGCGGCGTGATGTTACCTAATAAAATGGACAGTACAGACGGATTTACCTAAAAAAAAATATCAAAATATTTGCATATTTTATGCTTTCACATTTGTCTCTTTTCCATTGAAATTTCTAGCACCCTGTAAGCTTAAACATCTCTCATAAATTATTTTTTGATCTTCTTGAAATACACACAGTTCAGCTGTCACTCAGAGACAGTTGTTTGACAGTTCAAAGATGTTATTACAGTCAGTTGTGGGGAAAAATGATCTTTTACTGACAACTGGTATTTTTAAGACATTTGAAATGAGAAAAAAAATTAATTCTTTAGCCTCCAAGTTGGCACAATCGATTTATCAGCTCTCATGTTGTGGCAAAAATTATGGGTATTTTATCTCTGATGTATTATATTGCGGTGTATAAATAGTTCAGTGAAAAGTAGCTATCAAAATCCAAATTCAGTGTTCGCTGTAATTGAAAAATCAGTTTATTCTCCATAAGTGCAAGTGAGCGCCTACCTTTTACTCCTCCCTCTCAGAGATATCTAAACTGAGTGCAGAAATGCAGCTGCTGTTAGGAAAGATGAATGGGTTTTTCCACTTGCTGCTACGTACGGTGGAAATAGAAAGCACCGAAGTACCCTTAATACTAAACGATATTACTGGCTAAAATTAACAAGTTCATAAAAAAGGCATCTATTTAACTGTAATGTTCTTTCACACGTTGATGTGGAGCATCAGTTAGAATCCGAGATAAAATAGGAAAGCCAAGGTGCCCATGATCAAGAGCTCAAGCAGCCGTTCTTCAGAGGAGCTTGCAGTTTTTTTCTTCCTTCCTGTCTGCAATGAAGTGCGTGATTCCAATACAACCACTGACCTTTTTGCCACCTATTTAGTAGTGGTTTAATGGCATAAAATTTTGTATGCATTTCAGTGCACAAAAGCTTTTGCACTGCATGATTTCACAGCTGTTCCTCGGTTATCCCAAAACAGAGCTAATTCGATATAGGTGAAACTAACCCCAGTGCCCTGAGACTGCCAGAGCCTTAAGAGTGTTTAGCTGGGTTTTTACTGTTTGATTATTACCAATTCAGTGCAAAATACATAGTTTTAAGATGGTTTAAGATTTGCAAGTATTTTGGAAGGCAAAATCAGAATTAAAAACCACCTTCAGAAGGCAGGTAAGTGTTATGAAATAAGTAGAATACAATTTCAGCAAGACCAACTCCTGCAGCTTTGTAGAAACAGCCAACTGCATAAATACATGATTGGAAATAAATAGCCAAAGAGCAATTTTGTAGCTTGGCTTCATAGCTGCTCACAGACCACGCGCATCCACAACACTGCGCTGTTGCAAAGAACGCCCAGACCTCGTGTTGCGACAGAAAACTGTGTGTTGCGTCGGGCTGGCAAAGGAATATCCTTCCCTGCGAGACCTGGTCCAGCGGCGGACACCAGGAGGCAAATATGAACCAGAATGGAACAAACACAGCGGGCAGCCGTGTAACGTTAGAAAGCATGAAAATCTATGAGAAAAGACTTGTTTCATCCAGCGGTGAGAAGGCTGAAGTGACGATGCGGTTGCTGCAAAATGAACTGTTTTCCCCGTGGGAACAGGACAAGCAGCAACGGGCTCAAGCAGCAGCAAGGAAGATTTTTATTTTTTTTTAGACACGAGTTAAGCTCTGACAGTTTGGGAAGTTTATATAATGAAAGAGATGGCATAGAGAGGTTATGGAATCTCCATACGGCGCCATAAAAACCAGCTATAGGCAATCAGTTAGGAGTGGTTCAGGTGGAGCTAAGCCTATCTTAGGTAAACTAGGTGATTTTCCCAAGTCCCTTCCAAGAGCATTCCGCTGACTGCTGAGGCAAACCTCTGGTGCCAGGAGCCTACACCACAGCCTTGGAGCTGACGGAACACCAAGAACATTTTGACAGGTTCTCATACTTTTGACCAGAACGAAGTACAGCAAGCACTCCCAAGTATCTACTTGAGACTGTATCTTGCCCTTTGAGGCGTTAGTACTGTGAAGATAAAGTGCTCGTTTGCTGCTACTGCCACGGCTATCGGCCAGTTGGTTCTAGCAGAATGGCGTTCCCTTGTGGTTACAGTTGAGGCTCTCAAGTTTTATGACGTGTAGCATTGTGTTCTCCTCCCTTCATCGTGGTTTGAGTCACCAGAGTTACGTGCAGAGAAGATTCCCCCACCACGACCACCGACCCATTTGAAACAACAAATCTTAATGCTCTGGCTTCTCAGCTGCAACCAGCTCCTGTGTAGTTTCACAAAATCGGTACGGCTCACTTAACTGTTACTTCACATAGAATGTAAAGCTCATTTTTCCTTGTAAAAATTTCTATTCTGCAACAAGATTTTCACTATTTCCATCAAGTGGCATAAAAGGTATTAGTAAATTTAAAAAAAAAATTTAAAAATAGGCCTACGTGGCCCAGTAAAATAAAATACTGCTTTCTTGGAGCGGTACAACTCATTGACCAAAGAAAAAAAAAAATAAAAAAAATTTGTATGTTGGAAGTGCCAAGTATCTTGTGAAGCCTTTGAAAACATAAAAATAGAAGATTTTTCACAAGTTGAATAACTACAAAGCTGTCTGTAGTCAAAAATACTTTGGAAATTAATAGGAGTAATTACTTACAAATTTCATTAAATGTCAGTTCTGGCTTGGTTTTAAACCCGCTTGCCTCACTTTTGCAAAAGGTTTTTACAGATTACAGCGCTACCCAAGCTGTATGCCCTAGAAAAAGCAGGTCCAAAAAGTAAATCGCAGTATAAATTTGTTGACCAATGAATTTGTAAAAAGAACAGTTTACGCCAGAAGGATCAAAGTCAGAGCCTTTATTAAATGTTCCTTCTTTAAACAGACTGCATTTAATCCCCCTTTCGCATTTGTGATTTCTAAGGCTACTTTAAATACTTCGTTTTACAGGGATTTTCAGTCTTCAGAACCGTCACAAGCAGCAAGTTAGCAGTACACAAAAACAATACGCTTTAACTTTCACCAAGTTCTATTCCTGCGTCACAGGGTCCGTGGAAAAGACCAGCAACACTTCCCGTACTGGAGTTTTTGCACAGACCCTGGAAAGGAAATAGGTGTCACCAGAGTTTAAGCCTGATGTGCTCTAGCCACATCTCACAATTGGCCACAATTTACCAGTATTGATTAGTATATCTGTTTCTTGCGCATTATCCGTTTCAAAAAGGGGACCAAATTTTCAATTTTCAGCTAATGTGGGTCTAATTAAGGCTATTCTGGTATATTTGATACTAAAATACTCTCTGGGAGTCCTTTTCATGAGATCCCATCAGAATTAACATTTTCAAAAATGAAAACATTTAAAATAGGTGTTTGAGTTGAAATGCTGATGCAGCGGTTGGTTCAGTGTCTTCTTGTCTTCCGGAGCTTTATTATCACGTCAGTATAGTGTCGTCTATCTGTTCATCAGAGTCAGCCTGGCCAGCCAGCTTCTTCAGAGATCTCCTGCAGCTTTCGTTGAGAAGCTCCAAGCTGGCAGCATCTAGAATCTTGGAAACCGCCTGTGGAAGAACGACAACACCAATTACCAATTCCTTATGACATACCGTTCAAAATAAGAATAAACGTGAGCGCCTTACAAGCTGTATTTATCCAAAATCTGACAAACATACCAACATCCTTCATCTGGTTTTCCAGGCATGGGAACTATCCAAAAGCAGCTAAGACTCAGAAAAGAGGTCTGAACTGGATGTACAAAGCAGTCCATCCTAAAATACCCTCTCTAGCACCACCGGTGCCGCGGCAGGGTTATGCAAGTGACAAAAGTGATAAACCCGCAGGCCGAGCTAACTACAGCACAGTGAGGGCTGACGGCATTTGGAAAGCAAGGCTACGACATTAACCGTGGGAGGTGTATTAAATACCTGGATTTGAGTGACACTGCACTGTAAGGTTGCACGGTATCAGTATTGCTGATTTCTTCAAGGCTTAGCATGAGAATACCAACGAAGGCTTAAATGCAAGGAGGAGTGACCCACTCCATCTATATCATAAGAGACCGCCAGCTGTTCTGAGGCTCCAGGCACAACACTGAACCACACGCAGAGCAATGCCGCACAGCCTTCTACCAACGATTATATCCGCTTCTGTCTCATACCTCAAGCACTTCTTCACCCGCTCGCATCTTCAGCAGATTGACAATAGCCTGGTCGCTGTAGGCTCTTACGACGGTGTTTTTGTCCTTTGTGTTGTCCAGAAGCGCTTTGAGAATTGGTTTAATTGTCTGAGGATCCAGTGAGGGAAGATGGTTTTTATTTGCCCACCAGATCATCTTTTCTGCAACTAACTTTATGTCACTGGATGAGTTCTGGAGACACTGAAGGAGACAAAGATGGACTTGAATTCAGATATACCAGGACAGGTATTTAAAGCAGTAGTTTATCTTTTTTTCCAATTTAAGTATTTTAAACTGTAACAAGAAAAACAAGCAGTTTTCAACTCACAGGTACACAAGGGACAAACTTGTTATCAAAAAGTCAACAACAAGTTTCACTGAAGTGTGTAACAGTAGGAGAAGATCAAACCTTGAGAACAAGACACCTTTTCAAAAGAAAACTTCTAAAAATGCAACTGATGGCAGGGTCACACGCTTCTCTTTCGACTCTCTCAGGAAATGACAATGACCACTAAGTGCAGCAAAAGCTGATAAGTGTCAGCACCTCTGTAAAATACACTCAGTCAGCAGCAGCCAAGTCAATCTCTAGTTGGAGTATAAGGCGTGCTTCAGTAGTGCGTTTCATTTTAAAATAAAAAAAAATTTAGAGCTTTGCATTTTTGATTTAATCTCAACACATTTAAAACATGAACGCTAACATCTGAATGTCAGCTGTGTTATTAATGTTGTGATAAAGGTACTGTGAGAACTGCAATACTCTTATTTTAATACAGTACTACCATACAGGTTAATATATAAATGTAGGATTTCAAACAAAAAATCTGCTTTGAAGAATGATGGCCTGCATCACCACTGCAACCTGCAGGTTTGGCGGTTTTTCAAGTAAACTGAAAAGAAATGTAAAGCCTGAAAATGTAACACATTTTGTTTACAATAAAGATGACGGACAAAATAAAAAGCACTCTTATCTTCCCCTGTCTTTTCTAAGACATGAAAAACATCCTGAGGTTCTAATGTTCAAAATTCAGATCCTCTCTACCCACGAGGGGAGGGGAAAACAAAACAAAAAACCACAGAAGCAAGAAAGACATGAATTTTGAGGTAGAATAGTAAAATAGATAAGAATTTTAAAAAGCGTTGACTTCAGTCTCTTTTATCTCTGTCTTTCAGAGCTACTCCCTTCCGCAAAAGTGGAAGTCAAAAAGTACTGCAGCAAAACCAGGTAGGAGGAGGTGTTCGATGCATTTCTAACAAAGGCCCTTTGACCTTTAGCAACCCTAAAAACCCGACCGCTCCCCCCACTCTTCTCTGCCAGCTGTTTGTTACTGCAACGGAAAAGCTGAATTCCTAAGAATCAAAACTGAAGTTTACCACAGAAAGATCAAAAGGCAGATTTCCCTATTACAGCGGTATTGTAGTCACAACTGCAAGGCAGGCTGATAAAGTGATTCAGTCTGTACTTCGCCACAAAAAGACATATCTAGATTTTCAAGGATCAGGGGGTTTAGAGTTTCCCAAGATAAGGCAACCGAGCTTTCCGTTTTCATGCACCATACAGAAACTTGACAGAGAAAGCCGCCCGTGAGTTAGCTCAAACAAAGGGTCGGATCACACCAGGTAGTTCCCATAAAAAGTCTTACCTTAATAAAGAGGCTGGAAAGTTTTGGAGGCAGGTCCCCTCCTCCTTCCATGTGGTATTTCATAAGAAAGCCCATCCCTCTGATGCCACTAACTGCAATGGGAATCTTCAACACAGAGACAAAAAATCAGTGTTGTTACAGCAGAGTTAACAGCCTTTATAACTAGGCTCACGACTGGTGAGCTTCTGCAGAAGGCTAATCAGATCTTTCAAAAAACTGTAGCGTGCAAAGCAGGAAAACGTTGGTTACCATTACTGGGTGATACAACAAAAAAATCGTAATGCGACGACTACGAGTCCCCTGGAGTAAGGTGGCAGGCTCCACAGAGCCCCCAGGTTCCCTACGCCAAACTACTCATTCAACCCTAGATTTAAAATGTTCTCCCCAAAATTAAATATTTGCACTTCTTGTAAACCTGGCCCATGAATGAGAAGTTCTAAGAGGGCAGCAGAAGTGTAATTTACTCCCAGGGAAAGCTACTCTGCAGCTGAAGATTATTAATCCTCACGTCCACAGAGATCAGAACTCAAAGAATCAGAACAGTCGCGTAGTTTCACTACAAAACCGCATCTAGCCGAGGGAGAATCTTCAGATGGCACTTGGGGATTTCTGTTCCGTTCTGTTCGGTGACACAGAGAACCTGCACCCCTTTTGAAGCCCCTCCCAACAAGCGCTTGCAGCAGCGCTCGCCCGCTCTCGGGTAGCGCTTACCCTGTCAGCAGTGGCATTGCTGAGGATCATCTCCTGAACGCTGTTGTAATATTTGGAGGAACACAGCCTGCTCGGAGCAACGCTTACAGCCACAGAGAGCGCCAGGCTTCGGCCGTGCCTCACCATCCAGTCAATGCCAGAGACATCTGCTGCAAATGAAAGAATGGAACAGTAGCAAGGCTCCTGCTATCCATCCCGCTTAATCTAAGACAGCTTTTGTCAGTTTGTCAATTCACTTCCATAAAGTGAAATAATAAGCAGCATCTAAAGCAATGACTTGCTTCCTCCACTCCTCCCAAACAGCTGTACAACCTGTGCTGGCACGAAGCGCCTCAAGCAGAGAGGAACACCTCCTGGGCAGACAGGGAAACCAGACCCAGACACGTGACTCTGTACTGTTCATCCCCGCCAGGCCCACATCACTTACTGCATGGAGCAGCTTGGCATCGGAATTACACGGGCTTTGACTCTCTAATAAAACTGTAAAAGTCATCTGTAATTTGAAACCAGCTAACAGATCCCCTTTTTAATCCCACAGAGGAGAGTAATCCCATGCCACTCCCGTCCACTATGAGCTCCTATAAAATTAATGGTTTTTTTCTAACTTAGAGGCAAATTAGTTAATTCTCCAAAAACATGTGAAGCCACCAGATGTGGTCTGCAATCAGCACAAACCAATCAAAGATCACAGTGTCATCAAAAAAAAGGTGGAAGGGCCCTCTCATCCGCCCTGCCTGAGCATCCTGTCACCTCCCACCCTCCCTGTGTCAGCACCAGCAACCACTCAGCCAGGCCGGTACTTTTTATCATCTCATCTGAAAACAAATCCAGAAAAAAAAGTATGGGTAACCCCCAAGTACAGCCACTACCCCATGCTCACCTCCGTGCCAGGGTGCACAAATTAAGAGCCAGGAGCAAAGAAAAGCACAAGAAAATCTACAGTAGAGATTCAGGTTGAAGATAAAGAGGAAGAACCTAAATAATTAGTCACCACGCTTGCCTGAACCAATGGCTAAGCACGTATTTTCCCCTGCTGTCAGAATCGGTTCCGGTCACCGTGACCAGCTTCACCTACCCAGTAAGTGCTGGTGGAGAACAGTACTGAGCTCCTCTTCTGACAGAAACGCACACAGTTCTGCTAAGCAGCCAGCTGAGGCCATGCGGGTGGCATCCTAAGGAAAGGAAGAAGAGAACCACCGGGTGAGCTCATTACACATCGGAGAGAAGTGGCAAGACGAGCAAGTGACAGAAGGTGACGTGAAATAAAACGAGGAGGAAATAGATATTAGTAGACACCCTTCACTCCTATCACCTGTGGATTTCTGTCAGTTCGCAAGGTTTGTTGTACATGATGGAACTTAAAGCCAAATCCACAGTCAAAAAAAGCCAGCAGAGAAGAATTAGAGATTTTCTATAAATTCCGATTTGTTAAATGGAAAAGTCATAAAGATGAAAGTCAATGTTTTAAAAGATGTGTGTTAAGTTTAGGTTCACAGTCTAGAAAGTAAGCATTGCTTCTAGCCATCTCTAGATGAACTTATCTTGGTGATAAACTTTTACTTAATTAAATTTTAATTTAATTAATACTTTTAATTTCCAACTTTCAGGCTTGCTTATGTGACTGTCCCATCACTACTCCTCTCCACCCTGAAACTTAAAACCCAGTGGGGATTTTTCAATTCTTGTAGCACGCCTGTGTTGCACAGATTAAAACATAAGGAAGAAACTACTACATGATGAATTTTAATCTCACAGACGATACTGTTGCTATCTGCCATATACAGAAGACCCTATATTAAACTTGGACAGCTCGTCAGAGAAAAATCTGCCATTATCTGAAAAAATTCTCACAATGAATGACAAACCCCACCCGAGAGCCTACAAATACACATCTGTGCATATAGCGAAGGGATTGCAGGCTTTCTGCAAGATAAAAAGCAAACCTGACTTCGGAGCTGCCTCAGACACGCTGGCGAGGAGCTGCAGGTCAAACCCACAAGGCACAGTTGCTAAGGAAACATTAAACTCACAGACTTGCAGTTGCCGGCGCTTGGCTGGGCATCTCTAATTCTTGCATCTGACTCTCAGCTAACACACTACAAGGCTCCAGCAAGATCGATTTTACAGACCATATTCAGTTTAGTGAGTAACGCCCAAGCACATGCCTCTTTATGCAAGTTTCTTTCCACTCTATCATTAGTAATTTCCCCCAGAAGTTATTTTAGAAAATACTGGAAAGTTCAGATTTAAAGTTTAAGAATAAGACTGTCTACAGCAGGGATCCTTTGCAGCTGGCTGAAGCAGTACCTCATCATGTCCCAGCATCCCTAGAAGCACCGTGCTGATATTCTTCCTAATTGCAGCATCAACTTTTGCACCAGCTCCTCGTGTTACAAACCGCAGAGCCTGCAGCATCGTGTCCCTAGAAGTGATCGCAACGTACAGTCAGACATTGCCTCTCCCCACCTCTCAGAAGAAACTGAGCTCTGAATGCCTGTAACAGTTTCTTACGCAGCAATTACACTAACATGCCTTACAGGTTAGGAGACTGATACTCTCTGCACAGCTGAAAACTCCACACTAGAGAATATTTCCATGTTTGTGTACTGTTGTCCGTCTCTTTCAACATTCTTTGCTTTACAGCCCTTGATTAACAGTCACCTGCTTTCACTAGTAAGTAAATCCTACTCTCGGAATTAAGGGGAGGAAAAAAAAAAAAAAGAGATTATACACAAATAGCTATAATAGTTTTGTTCATTCATCCTAGCCCTTTCTTTCATCCTTAATAAGCAGGAAGATCTGAGATATCACCCACGGCTTACCTGATGGCAGAGTCGTCACTAGAACGAATTCCGTTCAGGAGCTCCGTAAAGAGAGGATCCACTTTTACATGGATGACAATGAGTTTACCGAGGGCGTCGGCAGCTTTAAGGCGAACAGCACGGTTTGAGTCTTGCAGAGCTTTGGTGAAGGTTGTTTGCAACTGGGGCAAAAACGGTTTCAGGGCAATCTCAACCTATACCGGGGATGAAAGAAGGGAAAGTGGTGCAGTCAAGTCTGAAACCGTGACTAGAAATCAAAGCCTGAAAAACTTCTATAGCAGTTAGTTATCACAAACAGCCCCTACTCAGATCTAACATACTCTAAAATAGGAAAAACATGAAACAATACTTTACCAGAAAACTGTTAACCTTTACAAATCCCATCTTATTTTCTGCATACTGAAATAGAGGGGCAACATTGCTGAAAAATTTTACGCTATCGTGAACAGCCTTCTGTATACAGAGCACTAAATAAAAGCTCAGCTCCATTCAAGGATACATAAGATGATCATCTTTGCACTTAACAATTCATAAAAAATGGTGGAGAGATCAGCGACATGGTAGTTTTTAATCACTTGAAAGTAGGATCAGCATTTAGCAATATCTCTAAGCAGCCCAGTGAATCAAGCATGGGGGGCTTTTTTTGGTAGGCCAGAAGCTGCTGGCAGAATACAATCCAGTTACAGTGCCATTCCTAAGTCTCAAGCCACGCCAGCAGACATCCTGGCCCTATCTACATGAACAGCAACAGATACTTCTGAAGGTTACCATGGAAAATGTTCACAAACCAGTCAATTACTTTGAATCTTACCTTAGCTAAAAGAAGGCTTAACGTTTCAAGCAGAGCCACCTTGACATTCCAGCTGAACCGATCTCCCAGGATCCGAATAAGTGGCCCAGTAATGCTCACCACAGATGGCTTAAGAGCTTCAGCAGAAGTCAGCTTAATAACCAGCCCTAAGGCCTTTGCTGCCTCCTCCTTCTGCTCTGGATTACCAGTTAAAACACCTTCCCGCAGCACCAGGAGTATGGAAGTCACTCCCTGTCACGAAAATCAGATAAGAAAGCTTAGAAGCTAAGATGCAAAAAATACGTATCTTATTTTTGCTCCTGTTATACACCAGATGCACAAACTTGGGAGAGTTTCTCTCAATTTCCTGTTGACCTTCAGCTGCCTGCTGCCACATTTACAGAGCTACTTCTATTTGGTTTGATTTCCTGCATCTATGCCTTACTAAGCCAGTTGCTATGAGAAAAGTGGTGGCGGCTCAGGGAATTTTTAAACCAGAGAAATTTGGCACAGAAGTCCAGCTTTACTCCCCCACAAAAAGCAGCCAGCGACCACGACTTACACGCATAACAGAATTGTCAAAGATCTTGTTACAAGAGGAATGTTCTGTAGGGTAACTTAAAGGCAGCGGTAACCTACAAAAACTCTCTCCAACACACAGGTTCGGAATGCCTCAATAGTCACTGGTTTTAATAGCTACAAAGTCATATTAATCAGTTCCCCCAAAAGGTGGGGTATTGTGGCTGTGATGAATCCACACTCATTCTGATCCTTTACCTTCTTAGGAATGCAGAATCCCGGCACGTGTTCGCCTTTAGCCTCATTCCCTACGATCCGGATATCCTTGTGCAGGTCCTCAATGAGAGCAAGCTGGTTCCCAGCATCTAATTTCTGCAGGAGAGAGGGGTAAGACAAAGATGAGGCATCATGGCAACCACCCATCCTTTCTGAATTCTTCTCAGGCATGTCAAGAGAAGACACCTGTTTTCTGCCTCCTCGTTCACAGCGCTGAAGTCAAGCTCCTCTTACAACTCTCAAATCTTTGCAGCATTTGCAAATGTAAATGTAGTTTACCATCAAACCAGAAGGTTCAATTAGGCAGTATTTTACCAGCTATCCCTCTTTTTCCTTGCCAGGCATTACCACTGTAACCTTTTTAAGCTGCCTCTCACCTTGGTGATGGAATTAAGTGCATCCCAGCTTTCATTCAGAACTACAGGGTTGGTATCATTAAACAGACGTATCAAGCCTGAAACCAAGCTCTTGAGATGACCAGTATAGTCTGCTTTTGTCTTGGAGCAGTAGATATTCAGGATGACAGCTGCTGCCTGTCTCATTCCCAGCTCAGGGCTGCGGGTAGCTTCTAGTAAATCTTCAATTATAATTCTTTGTCCAGCATCATCTTCCACAGACAGGATTACAGACTGGCAGTTTGCCATCTCCTAAAGAGTCCAAATTAACTTCAAGTTAACTCTCAAATAGAACAAAGCCAGATTTAGCCCCAGGTTTCCCCATGTTATCCACAGCATTATGTCTTGGAGAAATACTACAACATATCCCACTTGCTAATCGTTTCGCATGAAATAGATGGTCACATCACCATTAGAGGCTCGGTTCAGTCCTGGAGCAGGGATAGGTATATAACCAACTCTCAGAATTTAACCTCTGCTGAACTGATTGCTGCACAGGTCGCTCTCCAGCTGCAGAAGGGCTAATTTACAAAATTAGAGTAGCTCGGTCTCC
>VZTV01089068.1:40581-57399 GCA_013400875.1 Anhinga rufa | reverse complement strand
CGCAGGCTTTGGCGGGCTCGGTAGGCCGCGCGGGCGGCCGCCGCCGGGGCCCTCCCGCAGCGAGGGGAGGGACGGGGCCGAGGCCGGCCGGCTGGCTCCCTTCCCCCGCGTTACCTTTCCCCCTCGCCTCGCCTTCCGCGCCCTTCTCCATTTTCCTCTCCCTCCTCGCGAGGCTGCTCCCATTTCCCTCCCCTCCACGAGGATCGGTTTCAAAACAACGTCCGGAGAGAACAAAGCTGGGCCGGAGGAAAGCGCCGCTCCTCGTCCCCGCGTTTGAGTTCGTCCAGCGGGGAGGTGAAGGCGGAACCCCGCCTGCGGGGCGGCCGGGGACGTGCACCCGAGCGAGGCTCGGCAGTCGCCGGAGTTTCGAGGGCTCTTTAGAAATACGGCGGTTGTTACCGGGAGGGAGAAAACGGCGCGTTTTGCTGTGGGTGTCCCCAAAATTCTTGGCGCGGTTGGTTCCGTTAGTGTGGTAATTGCTGCCAGTTCGGGTGGAATGTTATTGCATTAATTGTTATGTACCGTGTCCTCTTATGACACTCGCTATGGGGGGGGGGGTAACAGTGCTTTTTGTCCTTGATAATTGCATTGTGGCAGAAGCCCGTGATGACAAAATGTGGCCAGCAGCTCAGCGAAATAACTTTTCGTAGCGATTGAAATAATAATAAAGTGTGTATGGCACAGGTTCTTACTTACTGCTTGGATATTTTTGGTCAACTGCGAGATTTCTCCATTTCTCTTTTGCAGTTTGTCGCGTCCCTTTTGTGTTTATCAGCCGTGTAACGTTTCTAGAGCATATTAGTATAGAATGCATACGCGAGTCAGAGCATTCTTATGTTGTAGAATTTGTGTGGAAGTCCCTGTAAGGTCGAGCTGTATGAAATGCAAGCATGAGTTTTCAAACTTGCTGCCTGGGCAGCTTGCACCGAAGTTGTTGAACAAATAACAGTATCATGGGCAGGACAGAATGAATTATTGTGGTCAAAAGCATAAATATCTTCGAATTAATTTTTTTTTTTAGTGATTTTTCTTTTGTAGCTTATTTTACTGTAAGAACAGCCGGGGTGGGCTGTTGGTTCCAAGCTTTTTAAAATAACGTGGGTCCTGTAGAGGCTTTCGCCGTAAGCTTATGGTTAGACAGTACATTCTTCTTAGACCTGGTTTCATTGTGAGATCTTGATGTTGGTTGTCGTAGTTGTCTTCTGCCGTCATTGTCTATATGCGCTGCAGATTGTTTCCCAACCGGTGAGAAAGAGAAATGAATAGTAGTAACTCTTTCATACCACATAAATATGGTATTACATCAGTCTTTCTTATACAGGTTATTGTCCTCAAATGACACACAAATACATGTAAAGAAGCTGATGTGATAAAGAAACTTCTCTGTTGAGGAGACGGTAGTTGTTCCAAGTATAGTTACAGATCTGTTCAACAGTTTTGGGCTCGGCTCTCTTAAAGCCACCTCTTTGGAAAAGCTATCCTAAGGGCATGAATGGTTGCTCACTCAAGTTTTGTTCTATTTGATGTGGTTGTAAGTATTGATTATTCTATGGAAATTAGTTTGTCCGACTGGTTTATTCTCTTGCTGTTTTGTTGGATCTTACAGTTGATGTTTGCATGTTGCAAAAGCATTGTCAAGAGTTACGTGAGGTTTTTGAATAACAGTAATTCTTAGATCCTTCTTTTTGCTTTCTGCCCATCTTTGCTAGTAGTACATCCCGCATTGAGTTGACTAATATGCATCACTCCTTAGTTTACGCTTCTGTTGTAGAATTATGCTGAACACTGGTTTCAAAACAGCAGGATATATATCTTAAGCATCCTGAGTCTTGAGTGTTTCAGAAAAGCCTAGTGTGTTGCTTTGCTATGAACTGCTCAACATTTCTTTCCCAAAAAATGTTTTGCTATGTGCATCCTCTACCAGCTGCTTCCAAAAAGATGGGTGATCATATTACTTGCAGATTTAAAAAAAAAAAATACATTCTTGTTTATGTTTTAATTTGGTGGATGTTTTGTAACACCTTAAATAGTGAAACAACGTGTACGATATTTGTGATATTCTAGGTCTGAAGACTTGCGCCGTGAATTTGGTCGTTATGGGCCTATAGTTGATGTATACGTTCCACTTGACTTCTACACTCGTCGTCCCAGAGGATTTGCTTATGTTCAATATCCTTTCTTCAGATGGCTGATTAGTGAGGGGTGTTGAAGTTTGAAATTCAAGTTTGTGTAAGAGGTAACAAATCTAAATGAAAAAGCAGTTTACTTTTGTGTTGTATCTAATAAG
Source organism: Anhinga rufa (assembly GCA_013400875.1). NCBI lineage: Eukaryota > Metazoa > Chordata > Aves > Suliformes > Anhingidae > Anhinga > Anhinga rufa. The sequence continues at coordinate 55,112 of VZTV01089068.1, read as the reverse complement.
TGTCTTACTTATATTGTGGTGTTTCATTATTTTTGAAGATTAACTTCTCTCAATTGTTCTTTGCCTTTTTGCAAAACTTAAATCAAATCCGGTAATATAAAAGCTTGCTTATGTCACTGAAATTAATACTATATGATTTAAATGAAAATTTATCACTGACTCAAAATTGTCTAGCACGTTTTTATTATCACTGGTATGTAAGTAAACGTGTGCTTAGCAAACTGTGGCTGGTATTCGTTGTTAATTTAACAAATGGGAACTGGAATCACTTTATCAAAATCAGATTGTATAAAAAATGAGGTGAACTTCTTTCTTCAATATTGTCCCCTAATTTACTGTCCTCTGTTGTTGCCTCAGAATGTAAAGCTGTACAGTAATGGCGACCCCAAAGAGAAAGCATGAAAGAACCTTTAGAGTAGAGTTCAACAATTAAGGCAAGTAGACAAGCCAAAGACCTCTTAAGGATCAGGCTTGAAGAGAAGGGAGAGTTTGGGAAAAGAAAAAATAAAGAAAAGCTGGAAGAAGGACAAGCCATAATGGGAGACAAAGCTTCGCTTTATCTACAAAAGGGGGAAAAGGTTGTTTTTCAAAGTAAAAGATAAAGCCATCTGTCATTTTTGGCCAAGCATCTCATGACAAGTCCTTCTGACAAGCACTTAAAGAGTTAAAGGTCAAGATGAAGTTGAATGGTGGCCAAGATTAAAGGAGTCATACCTGATGTATCCTACAGAATAACAGTTTTTCTTCTGTTTGTCATGTAAGCAGTAATTTGATGAATGATTCTGGTTTAGTCCATTGACAAAACCTGTAATATTTCTCTCGTGAGTGCTTTTGTAACTGTGGTCTTGAATGAAAGTGCATTCGTTCTTGGTTTGTCAATATATATACCTTCAACGTGATAGTCTAGTTTCTGCGTAGATGATGCTGATGATGAACTGAGTTGCTACAAGGAGAAAGGCAATTCGTTCTTTCAGGTCACATAGCTGGAAGAAGGTGTGTGAATTACAGTAGTGGTCAAACTTGTGGAGTAAAATCAGTAATGTCTGTGTTACTGAACAGCAGACCTGACTGATAGTGTGGGGGTGTTAGTGTATGCTTTTATCTCAAACTGTTGCAGGTCTGTATGCATGTCCATGGCATCACATAATTTAAATTTAAATTCAGTTGGTGGGGGAAAAAAGGGAAGCTTTATCCCAATTCTAAAATTAATAGGCACGTGTTAAGTTTTACTGTTGGTATGCCTAATGTAATTTAACAACTAGGGTTTTAATTTTAATGAAGTCAGTGTAGTGGAGAAAGCTGAATGACCATTAACAAATGTATTTTGAAAAGGATACCGGTTCTTTTTTCCTTGCATAAGTACAAGTGGGAGAAGAAAAAAGTTTTTAAAGAGTATCGCAAAGCAACTGCTTGCTGATGAATTAAGTTCATGGTCATATTATGACATTTTAATTTTATTACAGGAGTTCTCAGATAGCTGGAGGTTAATGTAAAAAAAAACTTACTGGTGTGTACTGTAGCATGACCAAAAGAACTTAACCCTAAAACAAAACAAAACAAAAAAAAAGTAAAATTAGAAAATAACTGACTTATCTTTTTAAAAAAAAATTTAAATACCAAATCTGTAAACTGCTCAAATTCCCAAGTACCTTAACACTCACCACATTTGAAGATGTCCGTGATGCAGAAGATGCTCTTCATAATTTGGATCGAAAGTGGATTTGTGGTCGGCAAATAGAAATCCAGTTTGCACAGGGGGATCGGAAGAGTAAGTGCCTTGCGTGTATTTCATCAGACTACGATTTTAGCCTTAATGTTTGGTGCCAGGCCAACGTTACATGTGTTATTAATTGTTGTGATATGTTCTTACTTGTATATAAATAGTATATGGGTGTTTTGCTTTGTATCTAGTAATTATTAATGACTCATTTTAATTAAAAACAGATAACTAAGTATAATGGTCACTTACCACAATCTGATACTTGCTGCTAGCTGAAACTTCTTAAGAACTTTCTGTGCAGCTCTGTCAGGCTTTCTTTGTGGAAACACGCTGTTGCAAATTCTCCCAGTCAAATTGAGTAGCCTAGTGTAAATGTATTGCAATGTATATATTGTGTTGAAGCGTATTAGTGATGCTGTGTTGATGTTTCGCAGCGCAGCCCAGTTTCCAGAATTGAGGTAATGTCTTTTTCATTTGGCTTCAGGATAAAAGTAAATTTCAAAAGTATCTCAATTCAACATGGAACAGAAGTCTTATTTTCTGAACAAATAGTTGTAAAGAGAGCTTGCATCTTTTCCATCTGTTATTTGTATACATATTCTTAATATATCGATAGGTACAGATATTATATAACAATAAAATGTACTGTTGGTAAACCCAACACATACCTGCTGATCTAAAACAGGACTGTGATACTCATGTGCAGCCTGGGAATAGAAGTGCCTTAAAGATCTTTCAGTTAAAGCTATCAAAGAAACAAGCTAACCATCCAGGCTTCCCTCACATGTGCACATTTAACTTTTATTGAAGTCAATGGAAATTATACAGGACAGAAACTTGTCCTTCAGAGCATATATAAACATTGGGATTTCTTCTAAGTTTCTGAACTAAATCTAAATCTAACTGTAACTGTTAACTAAATCTACTGTAGTGTCGTGAACAGCAGCACTTAAAACATAAAAATTGTAGCTGTTTAATACAGATAGTGTTCATTATAGCGTGATGTTTAAAATACTTCGAGCATGGTCTTTGGGTTTGAATGAGAATGGGATTTAATACAAGGGAAAGATAGCTATGCTGCTTAGAGAAAGTACAACAAAAGACTAATAAGTTCATTCATTCTTAATTTAATAACTAAGCTACAGAGTGAATGTGCACTGTTGTACTTACAAGGGGGGTACTTTTGGAATTGGACTTCTCTTTGTGTGGCATCCATTGCTGCTTCTGTATAAGCTGTCTTTCAATCATTAAAGACGAGTGTGGATCAGGTGTAATCTGTGGTGCTGTGTAGTCAAGAAAATTGATGTTTAATTCCCCGTAAGCTTTCATTTTTTGGATAAACTTAAGAATGTTAGAATGTTTTAGTCGTGTGTTTGGCCTGTCATACCAGTTTCCAGGCGGCCTGAAATCACCTTAGCCAGTTCTGTGTTCTGGTTTTATGAAGCATTAGTCCTTTCTTACTGGTGTTTGGGGTGGGTTTCCCTTCCCCCCCCCGAGAAGTATAATGCCCACAAGGCTGCATTAATTTTTGTCCAGTGGTTAAAGCAGCAAAAAGCAAATGACATAGAGCAATCTCTCATCCGTCCTTTTCATAAACCTGTCTGCTAGAACCATGAATTAGGCTTTCTGCTAAATGCCGAATATATGGATTGGTAGTGTCGTTAAAGGGAAAGTAGGGCATCTTTTTTAACTTAAAATGTTAAATATTGCTATTTTTTACAGCACCAAATCAAATGAAAGCCAAGGAGGGGAGAAACCTATACAGTTCCTCTCGTTACGATGACTATGACAGATATAGGCGATCTAGAAGTCGGAGTTACGAAAGAAGGCGATCTAGAAGTCGTTCTTTTGATTACAGCTATAGAAGATCGTATAGTCCCAGAAAGTAAGTGTAGTGTGTGTTTGGCTTCAACTGCACAGCAGTCTGTTGGAGGAGAAACACTACATTGACTATTTAATTGTTAAAATTTTGAATAATCTTTTTTTATACCTACTTTGTAATTACTTGTGGGAGTTGCGTATCTTGCATGCTACATCAAATCAGAAATATTGAATGAAATGATTCTGTGCTTCACTGAAGAGTAACTAAAAGCAAATGCACGGCTTGAAAAATAATTTATTAAGCGTTTGTATACATAGGTATTTGTCACCGTTTACTTTTTCTGATGTACCTTTTTAGCAGTAGACCTACTGGAAGACCTCGTCGTAGCAGAAGCCATTCGGACAATGATAGGTAAAATACTTTTTGCACTCTTTAAATTGCAAACTAGATCACTGTATTCCTTTAACTATAGGTTTTAAAAAAAGTTTCTCCTGCAAAAAACGGTAAACAATTTTTAATGTTCTAGATGTGTAAGAATAGTGTTTTTACATTCAAATCTCCTCTCTCCCCTTTATTCTGATAGGTTCAAACACCGCAATCGATCTTTTTCAAGATCTAAGTCCAATTCAAGATCACGATCCAAGTCACAGCCCAAGAAAGAAATGAAGGCTAAATCACGGTCTAGGTCTGCATCTCACACCAAATCTAGAGGCACCTCTAAAACAGATTCTAAAACACACTATAAGTCCAGCTCAAGATATGAAAAGGAGTCGAGAAAAAAAGAACCAGCTAGATCCAAATCACAGTCAAGATCACATTCTAGATCTAGGTCAAAATCCAGATCAAGGTCATGGACTAGTCCCAAGTCCAGTGGCCACTAACAGTGTATCCATGTTGTTTTTAGGCATGTAAGAGTCATTTACACACAGTTCAGTTTACTTAAATTATCAGGAATATGATGTTGCAACAGTGCTAAAAAATATTTTGCCAGTTTTCCCTGTAGCCGACAATGGTTAAAATTAAAACAGTGTTGAGAAGCCACTGAGAGAGAGAGAGAATGTCCACTTGGTTAAATGTCATGGGCAGCTACTGATTTGGTTGTGGTGTCTCTATGTATATTTTTGTAAAGATTTGCATTTTTAATGCTTAGATATTGGTGATGACTTGATTGATCGTAACTTGCAACATTGTCCTATTAAAAATGTCATACCCGTAGAGGAAATTGGTACCAGTTTGTGCTGAACAGTTAAACCAACTGTTTAACTTGTTCTTTAACGCTAAACTTTGTGACGAAACAGAAAACTGGACAGCTGTAGTGCAACACTGACCGCTGTGAAATGCAGACTGGCAGTTTTACGTTTCCATTGTTCAAAGGCAGGTGTCTGTGTTCTCCATGCCCACTGACACAAGTAGGCTGGCATATGGAGCTCTATGGAGAGATATTTTTGAGATTTCTCTTTAACCCTGCCATCTGGAGGGATGGTACTAATATTGCATGTACTACACGGGGAGAGAGTTGGCCTTGGAAGCTCGTTCAGATTGTGCAGTGTCGTGACTTGTCAGGATAGTCTTCACTGCTTTAGACATGGCTGCTAGTACTAAATGTGTGAGGGGGAAGAAAAAAAAAAACACCTTGAAATGGAAAATTAATTTCAGATTTCAGCAAATGGCAGAGCAACTAAATATTAGGTTGTGTGTACATTTTATGCGGTTTTTGTATCTATTCAAAACTTTAGTGAGCAGTTAACCATAAAATTGCTTAGTTTTACTGCTGTTAGATACAAGTAGATTGTTTCGAGTTGTGTGTGTACAGTATATAAGAACTAAACTTTTATGCCAATGACTCCTGTGGTTAGTTGGTGTATTCATAGGTATAAAACTGTAGCCATCTCTCTTCCTAACAAAGGCTTGCTTTTACACTTCAAAGAGTATTTGGTCAAGCAAGTCTGAATCACTTCTTCCTCAGAACGGATAGTGGTTTGGTTACAAGATTTCATTTTACTTAAGAACAAATGTTTGAAGCTGGATATGAACAAGAGCTGCATCTCTAGCTATTTAGTTTATCACTAATACAGTATATTTAGTAAATTGAATGTGAAAAATAACAAACCCAGTGTGTAATCTTACCAGTATTTCTCTAGAAGGCAAGACACTTTGTTATGAAAATGGCTTTTGGTGTTGTTTTTTTTATTTACCTTCAAAAGCCAGCATCAAACACCTAGTGTTCCTTGCTGTCTTATGTAGTAGCATATAAAGACATTGATATCAAGAAGTTCCTTTTTAGAGAAATGTTTTAGGTTTGGGTGTTAGTGTTTTTCAGCAGGGCCTTTGAAGAAACGCAGATGGATTTTAAATGTTGACAGTGGAACGTGCTTAGGGGGTTGATTCTAGACCTTTGTACATTTGATAGTATTTCTAACTCTTTCTTTACTGTTTGCAGTTAATGTTCATGTTCTGCTATGCAATCATTTATATGCACGTTCCTTTAATTTTGTAGACTTTCCTGGATGTATAGTTTAAAAACAGCAAAAAGTCTATTTAAAACTGTAGCAGTAGCGTGCAGCTCTAGCAGAGGAAAGTTGTGGGATTAAACTTTGTATTTCCTTTCTTATAGAGGCTTCTAAAAAGGTATTTTTATATGTTCTTTTTAACAAATATTGTGTACTACCTTTAAAACATCAATGTTTTGATCAAAATAACTAAAGACCCAGCTTATTTTCTGCTTGCTGTAAATTTAGCAAACATGCTGTAATAAAAAAATGAAGGAAATACTGATCCACTGGAATTATTGTAGCTTTAGAATTTGACTCCAGAGCATGGTTAGGAGTAGAGCTATGCATCCCTTCTGGAGTAAAATCCTTACTATGGTATTTCAGTAAAGTCAGGAAGCTATCATTTAATGTCTGAATAAATACCATGTCACATTTTTAAGGGGGTACTAGACAAAATAAGAATGATAAGCATATGTTTTGGTCTAATATATTGATATTTATTTTCCATTAACTTCCATTATTGCTGGATGGACTGCCCTGTGGTTATAATTGAGATATTATTAGCCAGGTTGTGAACTACTTAAAATCAGCAATTGAAGATTCATATAGAACCAAATTTCTAGTGTTGCCTTATCGATTTATATTTGCCATATCAAAAGTGGCGCCAGCGGTGGTTCTCTGGAAGGTGGTAAAACTTTGCTGGTGACGTTTAAAATTGGAGCTGCCTCCTGGCACTTGTGGTATTTACGACTGGCTCTTCTCATGCCACTGAATGAAAACAACTCTGAAAAGCGCTTAAGGCACTTAATTGCTTTGATAAACCCACTCTTACACTTAAGTTAAGACTTACAATGTAAATTGAGCGGTGATTATCTTTTAGCTGTCCATAAAAACAGCTTTTAACAGCAGAACACCCCACCCTTTTCAGCTCGCTTAAGTGAATATAGTCTTAAAGACTAAAATCCTACTTAAAAGTGGTCCGCCTGGCTGTGTCGTGGGAAAGTGCGGCTAGGTTCTTGTCAGCAGCCTGCAAGGGATTGCTGTAATCGGTGTTCACATGAGCCCGGCCAGAGGTACGGCTGGATGGGTGGGGAGGAGGGAGGAGATCTTTGTGTCCAGGCTGAGGTGCTGATTTGAGCTGCAGAGTAACAGTAACTATACCTTAACTATTTTGTGAGCATGTCCTTATGTTGTGTGCCTCAACATTTATGTATAGCACAGTTTAAATTTTTTTTTTTGTTTTGAAAATCCAATTCATTGCAAGTGTAATGTAGTATCTGCCAGTTCTGATGGTTCTTTCTTTCTCTCCCAGAGGTAGGACTAAACTTTGACTTGACTTGTGTATATGAACAAGCCAGAAAAGCCGAACACAAACCCACGATGTTTCAAGAGTGCATGAATAAAGATGTTGTCCTAGTTCTTGCTCCCATGGAAAAATTGTGAAGAAGCTGTTCTGTGGGCCTTTCAGTTGGGGACGAGTTAGCAGGATGTGGCCAAAAGGGCAGGGAATGTTTACGCATTCATGCAAGTCAAGCCACAGCCCATCTAGATAACATCTCCCTTCCTTGATGCAGGTATCCTAGTCCTGCTCTAAAATAAAACAAAAAGCAGTAGCCTGTCTTGCGCAAGCTACCTGCAGGTTATGCACAGCTGGAATGCAAGAACATACGCAGGCTACAAAAGATCATGTATAGGCATCTTTCTTTTGGAGTCTCAAGAACGGTGGGAATTATGTTTTTCTGTGGTAAACTAGATTTTGTCATTCCTGCAAAATTTGTAGAATTGAAGTAGTATGTAAAAATTCTGCTGAAAGTAATGGCTGTGCTCCACAATATCTGCAGCGTATCGATTCATCTCAGCAGTAATAGAAGGCTCTATTGGAACTTCTTTTTCACCAAAAGTCCATGCACCCAACTGATTAATAAAAATCTTAAATTTAGTGGTTACGTAGCTGGGTGTTTAAATTAGGGACTATAATAGACTGGTCTCTGAAAGCTAAATGTTATCCTTTCTATGTCTTTTAAAGATGTTTAAATGTACAGTATAATGGCTTTATTCAAAGTGGAAATCTTCAGTTTAAATGTTATTTTGAGCTCTCTTCTTGGAAAGAGCTTCTTTTTTCTTACTGTTTAGTCTGGGGTAACAGCTTGAAATATGTTCAGAGAAGGGCAATTGGATCGCTATACATCGCAGCACTGCTACTCGATTTTTTGGCAGGGATGTTGCAGATTAACATTTTGAAGTACAAAGGGATAAATTTACACATTTTTAGGACATAATCACCCATTAATAATTGCTGGTTTTCTCCATTTATCTTGTAACTTGCTTAAAAAGTCTGTAGTCCATTGCTATAATATTTGTCTAAAGATGCTCTTACTGATGAGACTTATAGGAAGGGAAGACTATGTACCCTGTAGTGTGTTTGATCAAAAGATGCTAATGTTTTATTCATACACATCCTTTCTTCTTGAGTTTTGTGTTCCATCTGTGCAAATAACCCTGTGAATTGGGAATAAAATGTACAAGTTTTGACTATAACTTGAGAGCACCTTCTGACTTAATTAATCCAGCCGTAGTCTGTTGGAGGCCGAGCACGGAGCACTGAATCCCCAGAGCACTGAGCCAGCGTCCCGTCAGGGGTAGCAGGGAGATGGCAACCGTGCTCGCCTGAGCTGCGCCCGCTCCAGCCTTGCTTGTCTCGCTCACCAGCCTGGCTTTGCAGGGCAGAGCCCGGCAGCCCCGTGGGGGCTCTGGTTTGTAGCGCCAGCGGTGGGTTTCAAGCCCCCAGCGAGGCAGGAGTGAGAGGGCTGCAGCTGAAGAAACCGCTGGCCCTGCGAAGGGATTTCCAGCTTGTTCTGGCGCTCAGCCCGGAGCAGCACGCAGAGCCCTGCCTGGGGTCCCAGGGGGCCACTTCTTACCCGAGAGGGAGAATTGTAGGGAGTTTCTTGCCAGTTAAGGCAGCTTTTAAATAACCAGCATTCTGAGGAACTCCTTAAACTGCTGAAGTGATGTAATCCCACTTTTCCATTACCCATCTTAAAATAAACAAGATGCTTTTTTTTTTTTTAGGGGGTAAAAAGTTTAGTTTATTTAAAATTTTTATTTCCAATTTGTCCATGTACCACTAGTAACTGACAATTTGAATCTCGTATACACGATGATCATAAGGGGGATGCAGCTCCTTCCCTGCTGTAGGTCTGGGTCACAGAGACATCAGTTTAAAGACTGCCAATTCCATCTGATTTGGAGCACTAGATTTGTAAACAATCAGCTGCCAATGCATTTCAAACGTACAGAAAGACATCCCAGTGAACGTTTCACAAACTGCAAAACTCCCTCTCACATTACAGCCCACTTTAACCAATTACTGAATTTTTAAACAGCCCACTTTAACCAATTACTGAATTTTTAAGTAACCTTGGACTCTGTTATCACAGGTCAGTTGTTTCTGTTATAGATATCAGCTGAACTGCGACAGCGCTGAAAGCTGCAGGCTGGCGGCTGCCCTAAGGCTGACACTTTAGCAAATACTGGGACAAAATAACACTGTGACATCGGTTCATTTTAGAAAAACTGATCTAATACTTCAATTTCATCAAGCACCCAAACTCAGTCATTTGCATTTCTTGTGAAACATCTGATTTGAACACCTCAATGTGCTTTCATCACTTAATCCACACCTCTCCTATACATTCAGAACATGAGTATCTTAAAAGCTGCTCAAGTTTGGGGTGGTTTTTTTGTTTGTTTTTTTTTTTTTATTAGAAAATTCTAAATAAGCTGCTTTTGCACTGGGTTTACTTCAAAAATGAGCTCACAACCAGGTAAAAACGTGCATATTCACTCTATGTTAAGTGCAAGGGCACAGCCACAATGTCCTTTTTTTTTTTGTAAGAAAAAAACAAAATATCTTCTTTTAATATCAGGCCATGTACTCAACACGGCCATCTTACATTCAGCAGTTTTGTACTAAAAATACTTCTGTGCAGGAAAGCCCAGCATCAATTTACATATGCTACAAAGTTTTACATTTATTTACATGGCTCTGTCTTCCCTACGAAAACATTTTAATACCTGCCACAAGCTACTGTAACTTGTAACAATTATTACAGGGTAACCAATTTAAGACCAGTCTGTCTACTCCATCTTTTCACAATTCTAGAAGCTGATACAAAAATGTATTTTAGAATTCATCAGTGCAATTGGAATACAAAGTTTTTGGCAGCCATCCGGCAACGCAAGGTCGCTAGTCGGCACAGTCGGACTTGCGGAGATCCCAATGAAGTATTGCTAGAGCTGGAGAGAGACCGTTACAGATTTGCCTGACGTGTTCCTCCACCCTTTCAAGAACACACACCTAGATCTCACTTTTTAGTCACAGGCTTGAAATGCTCATCCGCCAATTCAGGAGTGCCAAATAAAGCTCACAGGTATAAATGAAAGGAGGATCTGTGTTTTACAGAGCGCCTCGCTGGAGGTCTCTGCTCAGCAGTTGGTATTTATCCAGCAAATTTTACGCAAGTTTGAAAAGCAGCAAAGTACCTGACTAAAGCTTTCAGTGCATTTTCTTCCAGTTAATGCTGCATTAATTTAGGTAAAAGCTGATTTTCTAACACTATACCAAAAAGTAGTCACAATTTCAATTTTAGGAGACAGCCCCATTTACTCTTAAAAATAAATACAATAAATGGCGACTGTTCAGGATTTCATTAGATTGATAATAGCAAAAATACCTATTTCACAGTGAAGTGAACACAGCACCCAACTTTTGAGGTAAAGCATGAGGGGAATGGAAGCTTCCGCCCCCTTCTCATCCAAGTGACTAACTACATGCAGCAAGAACATCTGGTTCTGTACATCTGGAGTTAGGAATAACAATTCTCAAATTTGAAACCCTGTAAATTTAAATAACTTCTAAAAATATGAGAAGTTACATCTCAAGCCTGGACTTTAAGTAATGTTTTAAGCTGAAATGTCATTATTTCTTTATCAGAAGGTTTAAAAGAAACAGGTACCCAGTGGCTTGGTGGCTTAGGAAGAACACTTGGTGAGGGTGGCTCACTAAATTTTGCTCCAGCATAGTTCTGATTGGTTTGAGGTGTGAAAAACAGGTTGCGATTCGATAAGGTAGGACTCCAATTTTGATTCTTGGGGAAATGAACATTGTTCTTTCCCCCTTTTTGCATGGCCTGCCATGCACCAGATGATGAGCTGCATCCGTGTCCTCTTTCTTTCTTCATATAGGTCTTCATCTGCGAATTCTGGTCTTTATTCTTCTGCCTGTTTTTAAGTTGTTGATGGTTCTTGGTGGTATTTCTAGACTGGGGAACTGGAATGTTGAATCTTTCTCCACCACCCATCTTCAACTTAAATGTCACCTATAAAAACAGGAGAAGTTGGTGGAGTTAGCATTACTACTTTTTTTTTAAAAAACAGACAGAAAATATTTCAGAGAATTTTTAGATTCTAAGCATGGGGACTGAAATCAATCTAACCAAAACTTTTATCACTTGAAAGTAATTGTTTTTTCTCCTTCACTGGACACCACTTCAGTAATAACTAATAACTTAGCTCACACACTCAGGAATTACAAGGCAGCGTATCTTCTGAGTGGGAGATTACTGACTCTACAATGGCTTAACAATTCTGCTGCTGATGGCTGACCAGCACGCTACCTAGTTATGAAAGCGCTGGTCCTCCAGGCAGCCCAACTACTAAATACGCTGCTTCTTTTCTCCTCAGCAAAAGGTGTTACTGGAAAAACGTGAAAGACATGTTGCTCGCAAAATACAGTGCCAAATTTAAGGTGTTAGTATTTAATCCTGAAGACATTTAAACAGAGCCTGTTACATCTAAAGATCTGGGCAAAGTTTGCACTGATAAAGCCACTCCCCCGGTTTTTCTGGTAAGTCCTAGAATTACTCTGATAAAGCGGAAGTGAACACAACCTCAAATGGAAGGCAGCTATTTGTAACTGAACTTCCAAAGCAGACAGCCAGATACTATCACCGGGTACCTGGCACCTCATGCTGACTCTCCTACAGCATACTAGTCCTCTCCCACCCCTGTTTACCTCTCGGTTGTCTTCTCAGATTCCACACTCTCCAACTCTTGTGCCCTTTCTTGCTTCCAAGCCTGAAAGAGAAGGTGCTGCCTTTTGCTGGACTCCTTCCTTTGGCTAGGAATAGAAGTTTTCATGGGCTGATCCGCTGTATTCAGCCAAGTAGCCGAGCCCAACATCGGATTCTCGGCACAGAAGCTCCAAGGGAGAAGTCCCACTGCATAAATGAGAATGACGTTTAAATTCCGGTTAAAGAAGCAACTGTTTCCCTTTCAAATTAAAACAAAACAAAAAAAGCTAGAATAATTCAGAGAACTCATAAAGTCAGTTTTGTGTCTCTTGTTAAAGATGACACGATACTTCAAACTTAAAAAGAAAACCAAAACCAAGAGACGGCAGTATTTATCTATTTATATAAACCTCACCATCATACTTAGCATTTCACAAACAACAGCATTTCTATCATGCTCACTCTATATATCTTAGAGTAAGTAGTTTAATAGGCAAGCAAGAACCTTCACCTGTTTATTAATAGGGGAAAAAAAAAAGTCAAATCCAATGGAAAATACTTTGGGATGAACTCTTAGGGAAGTAGCGCGTCAGTGCATCACTTTTAAGCACAAAGAAACCCTCCCCGAAAGCTACCCTAGAGAACCCACCCGCCCCATCCGCGGGACCAGAGGAGGCACGCACCGCCCGGACCTGCTGCGGGGAGCGCGCCCCAAGGAACCCACCGCACCCAGACCCCTCCTCCAGCCGCGACAACAGAGTTCCATTTCTCACCTGCCAGCTGGTTTTTTCACCTTCGCTAGCGAACTAATTCCTTATTAACTCTTAAAATAATTTCCTGTTTAGCCCATGGCTCACCCTCTCCTGAAATCTTAAAGATTTTCATCTTAAAGCACTCCAATCTATTCACCTCCCCCTAATCGATGGGTCACTCTTCAGTCGTCAGCACCCCCAGCCCACCTCTCCCCAAAACCTCCAGGAAGAGGCGCCCATCTTCATTTCCAGCTTTTGCCTTGTTGTGACTAAAGCTACGGGCCGAGGTAACGTCATTAGCTGCCGTTTGCTCCCACAGGGGCGGCCCTGAGCTCCGTCTGTTTGCCTCCAAACTTCCTCTTCTTAGGTTACCAACAAGCCCCGGCCCGCCGGACCCCGCGGGGAGCCGGGGACCCCAGTCCCCATTCCCCCAACAATGGAGCCGCCCAGCGAGCACAACATGGCGGCGACAGCGCCCGGCCCTTCCCGCACCGCTCCTCCCTTACCGACTTCTGTCCGTCTCGTTCGCCCTCAAGCACAGACACACGCACACAGAGGCCGTTAGGAACCGACCCCGCTGCTCCTCCGCCGTCGCTCTCCGACCCCCCCCCCCCAAAAGCACAGCCGAACCCCCTCACACCGCCGCCCTTCTCTTTCTCTCTCCCCCACACAAAATGGCAGCCGCTTCCCTACGCCGTATAACACCCTCACCCTCCTCCCTCCTCCCCGCTCCAGCCAATAGGAGCGCGCCGCCCGCTCCCTCCGCCAATGAGAGCCCAAGCCCCGCCTGTTGCCGGGGGGAGTCGGGGCAGACCGGCTGCGGCGGGGCCGCCGTTTGAATCCCCTCAGCGCAGGGCAGCTCGGGAGGGCGGCCGCGGCCCTTTGTCCCGGGGCTGGTCCCTCGGCCGGCGGCACGGCCCGGGGGTCCCGGGGCGGCTCTCCGCAACCCCCCCGGCCCCGCAGCCAGCTTCTCCCTCCTCCCCCACCGCCCCGCTCGGGAATTAGCACAACAAAAGGAAGGGGGTGGGCCGCGCCAGCTGCCGCTTGGGGCTTCAAAGAGGTAAAATAATTAACAACAACAACAAAAAAATCACCCAAAAAACAACCCCTCCGGCTGTGAGAGGGTCCCCGGGAGCGGGGATTGACCGAACAGCGAACAAAGAGCAAAATCCAGCCCCGCAGAGATCCCCCCGCAGCTTTCAGACCGCCAAATGGAGTATCTCCGACTTAAGGGGTCCCCGAGCCCATACCCCACACCTGCATTTATTTAAATTAGATAATTTAAAGTTATTAAAAATAATTCCGAGCTATTTTCAATGTCAAAATGTAGGGAAATGCACGAAGGGAAAAGCTTCCACAGTTTTAAACTCCTGTTGTGGGAAGGGACTCGGAGCTGCCGAGCCCCTGGCACCGGCTGCTCTTGTGTTTATAATCACATACTCTTTATTTTGCCTCAAGGGATCGTTTACACTGAAAACCACGAGATTTGGCCTTTACCGTGGACACACTGAATGAAAAAAAATCACATAAATACAGGAAACCTGCACACTCTTGAGAGCTCCAGCTGCCTGCCCGCCCCTGAGGGGCCAGCCCCACTGCGTTAAGGGCCAAAAAAAAGGAATCTCAAAAGTAAATGGAAAGCAACTAATTCGGTTTAACCAATGCTAAGGGGGG
>VZTV01089068.1:26448-40537 GCA_013400875.1 Anhinga rufa | reverse complement strand
CCCCCCCCCCCAAACATTCCGAGTTTTTATTTTGAGGTATAGACAGACACCTTGAAGAGTTCATTGAGGCACCCTGCATTTTTAGCTACAGAATGGAAAAATTACTCTTTCCCCCTTCATCTGTAAACCATTTAAAACAGAACTGGTTTCTTGCTGATCAGCACCTGGTTTTACAGGGCTCTGACCTGTCTAGGGTCTTCAGGCACTAATGGGACAAGGGCAAGTATTCTAAAGAGAAGCTGCATCTTTAAGAAGTTTGTATTTCATTAGGCAGTGTTATTGAAAATCATGTTGTGTTTTAATATACAAAATGTGTTGACATAACCAAGTCCAGACCTTTGTTCCTGTTCTTTATTGTATGTTTGCACAGACCAAGCTGAGATTAGTTTGTTTTCCTCCCTCTGCTCTGTATTCCTTGGAACAATGTTATGGCTAAGATCCTTTTAGTAGCTTTCATTCAAATAGAAGACAACAGTATCTCCTGTAACCACACTTAAGCCTTGAAATTCCACTAATTCTCTCAAACAACTCTCCTATAATGCACATCAGCAGTTTTTTGCTTTTGTTCTATCTTTAGTATTTTTAGATCTGCTAAAACATTTTCTCTTCTCAGTGTGTAGATGTTTTTAAGTCAGGACATGTCACAGATTTTGAAGTAGCATTTTACTGCCTGCAAATGCGCTCTCTTGTCTGGAGAGTGGAACAGCCATGTACTTTTCAATTCAGATCAAGGATGACACGAGGTCTGGCCATTTTTCCTCACTATCTTTTAGATATTTCAGAAAACATCTTGTCTTTCAGAACTGGTTTTGGGGTCAGGCTGACACATTTAGCCAGAGGGGAGCAGGAAATGTAATAAACCAGTCCTGTACTTGTGCAGAAACTGTTTCACTGAAACACACCAGGAAACCAGTTGAATGCTACAGTAAATTATGTCATTCAGAGTTCAAGCAGGAACACAAGGGGTATATTTTTAATATTTTTAATTCAAAAGAGCAGGCAGTCCAGAATATCCAAAATACCACAATGCCCAGTTTTCAAGCAAAGAGAAAATTACCCATGCTTCACACTTCAGCTGCTAAACCTCAGGCAGATTTCCTCTCCTGCAGTGGAAAGAAGGAGACATTCCCAGAGCTACAGAAACCCTAACCTGTACAGAAGCACCTCAAGTGCCTGCCATGTCCTGAAGACAGCACATACTCATCCCCAGGGTTTGGTCTTGATCCCTTATCATCAAGATCTGAGATCCCTTTAAGAGAAGCCTCCTGACTCCCTCAAATAGTGCTTTTTAAACCCCTTTTTCTTTTTTTTTTTTAATAGCCTCAACACAAGACTTCTTGTTCCAGAGCCTATGGCACTATATTCACCTCAGTTACTCTTGGGCAGACTGGGCTGCAGCAAGATGCGAGCTGCCTCCAGGAGCAGCTCATGCCCACCATCCATGCTGTGCAGCCCTCCATCTGCTAAAGACAAGGTCCAAGAGGCAGCACCCTCGAACATGCTGCTTGAACAGGGTAGTACCTCCAAACCCAACTTTGCTGTGCATCACCACATGGCAACACAGACCCAATGACCTCAGCTCCACTACACCTTTGCCACATGCTCTTATAACCTATTGTACAAGTTTTTTCTGTTGTGCAAGTGTCTGCTCAGTCTGGATTATTCTGCTTCCTCCAGGTAATCCAAGGCTGACTGCAATAACTACTGAGTTTCCTCATGTTCCCAGGGAGCCAGTTCCTTCAGTAGGATCTACATTACTCAAAACCTCCTCTCAGCCTTCCACTGTACTTTTGCTGCCACAGTGACAACAACTCAAGATTTTCCCTAGCCACTATTGTTTTTCACTCAGCATCTCCGTTTCCTCTCAAAGCAACTGTTAATACCAGCCCAGGGAAGCAGCTCCATCTGTGCTGGCATTGCAACAACTAGCAATTTGCACAGAAGTTCCAGTGAAGACAAAATCCCCAGAGCTTCATTAGCCCCAAACTGAAATGCTTCCAGCTGTGATCAAGATGGATCTAACCATGCACGTATTCACACCAGAGCATTTCAGTGGAAATACCCACTGATGGATGCTGCAGGAAGATGAATCATTTGTTAAGTCAATAGTGAACCATTACCCCAGTTTTATTCCACAGGTGACAAGCTTCTGGTCATACATGATTTTTAGAGCCATAAAAAGTAAACACCTCAACATTACTAAGAGTCCCATGACACACTTGAAACTAGTTAGATGTTTCCATCTGAGCCAAACATTGATCACTGTAACATCTACCTAAGTTTTCCTCATGTGGGGATACATGTTGAGTTTGTATTTTCTTAATAATTTGGGCAAAAGTATTGAGGATTCAGTAACATTTGGAATATCCTTTATTCTGTTTGGCAGGACACCTGTTATCAAATAAAGCTCAGGAAATCCACAGCAGTGACCTACAGGAACTAGGCAGATATTTGAATCTCTCCAGAGTAAATAGGAGAGGTACAAGGCAAGCACCCCAACAATTCAATAAAACTATGTACTTCAATTGCTTAAAGCTCCTTATAAGCTTTTGTTAAATAAAGCAGAGCCAGGATACCTGAAGATACTTTCTATATAAGCTGTAAATGTGAATTAAGTCATTGTCCACCAGTACCTGAGTTGCATTGTCTCCAGAATAAGAGTTTCCTCTGCACTGCTGAAACCTGTTACACACTCAGGAGTGTCTCCGAGATCATACCTCCTTCACATGACTGCAGCACGCACATTTGTACATATACACAGAACACAACAAACTCAGCACCAACAGTAAAAACACCACAGACACACAGAGCTCACTGAAGATCAGTTATCCAAGCCCTGAGCCTTATGGCCCAAGGGGGTTTAAAGGGCCTGTGCTGAAACAGCCATTGCAGCTGATGTCTGAACTTTGTAAATAAAAGCACATCCAGGCATGACTCTCAAGTCACACCCTGTAGGTTTTTCTGTTTCAACAGCTCCCTGTTGACATCCACACCAGCACTGAGTCACAAAAGCCTGCAGGAACCTTCAGCCCATTTGAATCAATATGCCTGGTTCATATCCTATCAGCAGGAAGAACTATTTCCACCCTCAGCCCACCTCACTACACAAGAGCAGAGTGGTTCTCCAGCAGGACAGCTCACCCAGGGCACAGGCACTGCCTTACAGGGACAGAAGGTAAACTCAGCAGGCAAGCCATGCTTTGCTCACATGAGCTATGCTATGCAAGAGAAGAAATCTGGGGTTGTTTCTGAGCATTTCCTCTAAAAGCACAGTGTGAAGCCATGCTGGCTCTCTGATTCACACCATCAACACGTGCTGCGCCTCCACCCTCAGCCCTCTCTGGGCCACTCGGTTTTCAAGTTCTGCTCCAGCAAACACCAAAGTCAGAGAAATACAAGCAAGTCACTGTCCTCCCACAAAGCACAGCCATATTTTCTGCAAGTGCTGGTGACTAAGTCCCATCACATGAGCTATGTCCTAACAGCAGCCCCAGGGCTTGTTCCCTACTGCTCTGGAGGGAGAGACTACTACTGAGCAAGACCAAGTTTGTGAGCCTTTCTCCCTATTGCCTGCACAGCTTTTCTTTGAGCTTCCCTCCAGCATGCAACAGGACCAGAGCTAGCAGCTCACTGAGACCCAGCCCACCCTGCACCCCAACAAACTGGGGTCCCACCAAGGAGACATCTCTGCAGCCAGACCTAGTACCTGTGTACAGTCTGCAGGAAAAACATCCCCTCTAAGGTCACCTCCCCCACTTGCCAGTTCTGCTCAGCTTCACTTATTTGAAAAGATGTAGTACAGCTACTAGCAACAAGGCAAGAAATGCAAACTGCTACCAAGACTATCCTGAAGAGCAGAACAGAACCCTGCATTACTATCTACATGACAGCTCTATTGCACCTGGTTGTGCCTCTGGCTTAAATACCATAAAATCAGGTGCACTGAATTCAGGCAACCCCACCCAGTTGAGCGCGAGGCCATTTAAAGCCCACCCAGCAAAGGCAGTCTCTCAGAGTCTTCCTTCAGTGGTGGTGCTCTGTTGGTTCCCAGTAGCTGAATATTGACTGTACTTCTGCTCAGTGCCAGCAGGCACAAAGGCAAAAGCAGAACATGACCTTTATGGGAATATAAAGCTGCTCATTGATCCCAGATGCTGACCCTGGGGATGGGGGTTTCCCAAAGCAGGGCTGTTCACAGCTGTGTTTGCTGCAGCTGATGGTGAGGGGGGAAAAAAATCCAACCTAGAAGGGAACAAAAAGCCCTTGCATTGCAGAAGCCAGCCTTTAATGGTTTTCTTTTACTCTGGCAAGATGATTTTTTGCTAGAAAAGAGTCCAGAAACTAAATTGCAAGCTTCTTGCTGTGCTGCAGTAATAATATTTCTTTCTTATAACATGTGCTCCTTTGACAGAGCATCTCTCTCTGCAGGTGGAGGAAACTTGGGTCTATATTTCACAGGATCCTGCTGGATGCAAAGCTGTGACAGAGCAGGAAATACTATGGGGCTGAGTGCTGCTTTTCTAAGTTCAGACTAGTATAAAATATCTTTCTGTTTTTCACTAGCTCTTTAGTCTTATATTTGTTCCTGCAAAGGAAAATTTGTCAGTTCATGCAAACTGAAAGGGAAGATGTTATTTGTTGAGACAGAGCCGATAACCTGCCTTTTTTTCCTTTGCTTATACAATAGTCTGTGATGCCTTTTGCTTTTATTGTGGTTTCTACATATGGGATCCAGAGAGGGGCTTTCACAACCGCCCAGCCCTGAGCAGCATCCAAAGGGTCAGAGGTCCCAGCCATGCCTGAGCACCCCGGTGAGCAGGGGAACCCCTTTTCACAGCCAGGGGCCAAGAGGAAGCGCTGGGCTCCCAATGCTGCCTCTCTCTCAGGCGTCAGCAGGCCGATGTCCCTGTGAGTGTTGCGATCTTCCCTGGAGAGGGCAGCCGAGCATTGCTGAACGCAGGTGCATGGCTGGGCTCCAGCAGCTGCTGGGGAACTCCTGAGCCACAAGTTATGGCAGAGGGGAAACGTGTGAAGCAAAGATTTGGAGAGCAGGAGATGTAACTGCTATTCAAAACCATCAGGAATCCACTGAATGGGGAGAACTGGGATCCAAGCAGGAGGGGAGGTTGAGTTCCCGCCTGGGAGAAGGCAGGGTGATGGTGCTGGGATGGGGCTGTGGGAGGAGGTTGCAGCTGCTCTGTAGGATGTCAGAGCAGGACCTGTGGCGGGGCAGGGAGCATCCAGGGGCTGAGGAGCATGGCCTCTCTTTTGCAGCCAGCGCAGCGTGTGCTCCCCACTACAGGTCGTATGGTCTTTACCCAACCATAAGGTGGCAAATTTCTTTGGGGTTTTGGGCAAACTTGCCTCTACCCACTGACACAGAGCCTTGAGTAACAGGTGATACTCCTCCTGGTGCTCTGGTGCCACCCAGCAGCTGTCCCTGCTCTCCAGCAGCAGCAGCACAACCTGCAAATAACCAGCTACAGGCTGCTGCTGCCCAGCTGAGGGAGGAAAGCAGTTAGCTGTGAGGAAGGGTAGCTGAGGGCAGGTAGAGCAGAGACCTCAGCCTCTGCAGCCCTGGGTCCTTCATGACCACAGGGGTGTGATTGTGTAACTTAAGACCTTAAGCCATTTCCTTTCCCTTCCACTTGCAAGAAGAAAATCGCCCTACTACTCTTCTGGCATTAGCAGAGCACGTTTGTGTGCAGAGAAGTGGCTTGCCTGCTTTTCGGGGCAAAGAAAGGTGGGATTCTTGCTGTTAATAGGGCTGGCAATCAGGCAGATGGCAGATTTCTGAGCTTATCCACAGACCTGCACACAGCTAGGTATATCCAGATTTTTCCATGTCTGCCTCCTAGCTCTTTTCCTTCCTGCCCTCTTCCACTTCCCCAGAGAAATCGGGAAAAGACCCTGAATGTCTCTTGCCTCAAACACTGCAGATACCTGGAGGAATCAGAGGGACTGAGCAAATTATTTCAGTGAGTCAGTGGGTTAGGGTGGTGTGAGATGTGGCACTAGCAGCCAGAACCAAGAACACAAGACCCAGAGGGGAAGTGGAGAAGGAAGGAAAACCTGACACTTGTTCAGCAAAAGAAGGCAAAAGAGAGCAAGAAACCAGAGGAAGGATTTGCACTGATGGATTTCCATCCCAGGGGAATAAACCAGAATGGTACGAGAAACCCAGATGAAACCAGAAGTGATGTGAAAGGAGAGGGAAGCAGGCGCCGTCCGCAGCTGCACCAACTGCCCTGAGAGCTGGAGGGATGGGAAACCCCCGAGCATCCCCAGCCTGCGATGCGAGCGAGAGGAGGTGAGTGGTGTGCGTTTGCTAACCCGTGGGGAGATCCTGCAGCCAAGGAGCCTTTTTCTCGCAGTAGAACACACCGTACCTTTGAGCCCACGGTGCTGTCACACACGCACGCAGACTGGGGAGACTCCGCGGCGCAGGGTTTGTCACGGGGAGATTCCCGGTGTTATTCAGGATAAACTGCAATGCAATGTGTAACAAATGCGGGGGGAATTGGTTTGTAGGATGAATGCTTTCTTAACGAGAACATAAAAGGTAAGTGTTTAAGTAGCAGACTGCGGACTAACCCTTTACAGCTGGTTTTAGGCAATATTAAAGTTGGATATGTCAGAGGTATTTGCAAATGTCTTACAAGCATGGGTACGATACTGAGCTCTCAGGCTGAGCATTCTGCACCAGTTAGTGTTTATTATGACTCCGCGTGTGGTGGTTTTGGTGGAGTGAGAGAAGCTCTGTTTTGCCATGCTTTGTACCTAAACCGGCCTTCGCAGTGCTGCTCTGCACCCACATACCCATGTGCTTCGAATGCTGTCACCCCGGGCAGTCACACATGGACAGAACTGGACTCTGAAAAGATATAAAGCGTATAATCTTCAGTGTGGCATTTGTGCCAGACAGTCCTTACACCAGGGAGGTAACTCGGCTCGGCATTATTTAATATGGTCGGAAATGCAAACAGGGATGAACAGCTATTTCCAAAATAACGGCAAAACTTCTGCAACTAAAACAAGAAATCATATACAAACTCATATATTTGTAAAGTGAAAGATATTTTGCTTTTTCAGCAAGTGAAATGTCCAAGTGTTAGTGACAATTTTTGCATAAATCATATTAGGTGATCGCTTAAGACATTTTGGTTTATTGTAAAGATCAAATCTCTCAGAAATTCTGGCAATGAAATATTCAAGGCCAGCACTTTCAGCGTGCTTCAGGCACACTGCGCTGGCTTATTACACCGGGAAAAATTAATTTTACATTATCAAAGCAACCGGTATGTTAACTTATTAATCACAAGGATTCTGAGATGTCTCTGCAAATGAAGAAACCATCCCAGGTGATATCAGAAACTGTGCTGCTGTGTGCAAGGCAGTGCAAGTCTGACAGCTGATATCAATCGCAGCAACGCACTGAAATGGAAAAGGACTTTTTCACATGTAGATTTAATTTCCTCTGAGCCAGCGGAATTATTAGGCTGGAGTGAGTGGGCTCACAAGCAGATCGAATGGGGGGAAGGTTCCTCTGCTGCTTCTGGGCAGACTTTGCAGTCAGTGAGGCCATATCAGAAATACATTGCATTCCCAAATGTCTTATCTGCATTTTGTTCCTAATAGCTGGGCTTCTTGTTCATTCAGCGCGTTGCTTGAATTTGCTGCCTCTGGGGCTCTGCTGCTATTACTGGCGCTGTCTGGGGGTTTCTCCATTGCAAGAAACAGGGTTTCCATTGCTTTATTTTGGCAGAATGTTCCCCACCCTCAGAGATCCTGCTGGCAGGAGACACTTTGCTGTGCTGGGAGGAGAATTAATCCCCACTCAGCTCCTGCAGCTTCCAGGGACCCAGTCCCTCTGTGTCCCAGGCTCCTGGCTCTAAAGGAGGGTAAGAAGCCCCCCTCTTTCTTGCTCAGCTGAAATGTCAGCCTGGCAGGCAGGGACTCCAGGCTTGTTGGGCTGGTTGTGGTGGGGATGCACAGCTGTGCCCAGGGCTGTAATTCCCAGGGAGGTGAAGATGCTGCCTCTCAGAAGGCAGTTTCCACCCTGGAAGTGAAACTTGCCCTGTGGAAGATGCCACAAATCAGCTCTCACCCTGGGATCCAGATACAGGCTGGCTTGTTTCCCAGGAGCTGAAGTATGCAGGAGGCTGTGGGCATGAGCAAATGGTTGAATCCAGGAGCCCATCTGACAAGAGAAAAATGCCCCCTGGGCAGGAAAAATCAGCCTTATGGCCAAAAAAAACCATAGGGACAGGCAGTGCAAGGAGAGGGGCTCTTGGCACTGCCTGTGTTTTCACGCTCTGGACCCTCTGCAGAAGAGATCTTGTGCTGGAGCAAAGCCCTGTACTTTCCTTCACAGGCAGGGGAGCTGGAAGGAGGATTTGGGGGAGCTCTGTCAAAACTGCAAAGAGATTCGTCCTTGTCATTCAGCCTGAGACACAACAGATATGGGAAGAGGTCTGGGCTGGCTGATTGCTACAAGCCCAGCACAGTATTTTGAACGTGAGGGCTTATCTGAATTATGTCAGCTTAATGGAGAGAGCTGTACCAGAACAGTCAGTGCAGGAGTTATTTTGCCATTATAACCAAATTCTCTCCCCAAGCAATGTAACGTGAGGGGTAGCGTTTTGCTGGCCTTCAGTCTCTTGCCTAGTGTTCAGTACAGTTTCCAAGCTCCTAAGTATGGTTGTTGGACATTGCACAACTGCAGATACTGAGAATTTAAGATAGTCCTGGGAATGCTGGCTGCAATTAATAGATGTGAAGGTGTTGCTGGAGTCTGCTTAATTAAGAGATGTCTTGGTTTGGATGCTGGAGTTTTGGCTGGGGAGTTTTTGATACTCAAAGAGGCAGTTGCTGCCCTGGTGAGCCCTGAAATATGTCAAAGTCCATCTGTCCGCTGAATCCATCTCTCTCTGGAGGGAGAGATGTCAGGTTTAATAACAGCAGTTAGTAATTACTGCTGCCCTTGCAGTGTTTCTGTGAAGAGCTGCAGGAAACAAGAGTGCTGAGATTAGAGTGCAACATCTCCGGCCCTGCGTGATTACCCCATACCAGAGCCTGATGTAAGAGGAGAGAGGCTTGCTGCAATGCTGAGCCACATTTCAGCCCAAAGTCCAGGACTGCTCCAGTCTGACATGCCAAGAAATGCAAATCAGGGTTGAACTGTTCTGGCTGTAATGTGCACCGAATGACCTGTAACCGCCAATATTCAAGCCCCAACAGGCAGGCAGGAGCAAAGTGCTGGGGCTCAGGCTCTTCTCCACGAGCTCCTGGGCAGCATCTCAAGTGCTCTGGGGTATTTTGCAACTACTGCAAAACACAGAAACAGTGATGGGTACCAGGGGACGGGGGAATCAGCAGGGAAGGAAGTAATGACGACAGGTATAAAATACATGCCGCTGCTAAGATGTTGCGGACAGAGGTTTCTAGCGTGTTGGCCACTGCTGGCTATTGTTGCCTCTAAAGACAGCCACTGCCTTTGCTGAATTTCAAAAATCACACAGAAACCACAGATGGTCAGCTACAGGTGCCTGGAGCCCAGCAGCACAGCAGCGTGGCCCTTGTACCGCCTGGGCACTCGCTCCACTTCCTGGGTAGCTGTAGTCATCGCACATCTCATCTGCTGTGGCTTGCGTGTTTTGGACATTTCATCTTTTGAAAGAGAGCTGAGGGCAGGGAGAGACGGTGGCTGGTTTGTTCTGAGGGAAGGGGAATGCTGTTGGTTCAGTGCTTTCCTCCAGCAGTGGGAACGCATGGTCCCATTGCCTGGATGTGGGATCCTGGATACTCAAAGCCAGGCAGATGCTTTTGGCAAGGGGCACCTATCCCATGGGCTTTTGCAGCAGGGCGGTACAACCTGCCAGCGCACAGCACTCAGGACACAGCATCTCTCTGCTAATAAGGCAGTTTTAGTGTATCTGACAACTGCCTATTCATCTGCTCTCTATAACCCGGTCCAGGATGACCTTGTTCCCCGTGTTACATGAGGCAACACAAGGCAGCTGAGCCCTCAGTGAAAGAGCATTTGGTTTAAAGCATGAGTATAATCAAGAGCAAGAATGGGAGAAAAATAACATCTGAAGGACAAGCTCATCAGTGTGATGAAGATGAAGGGATTTAAATGCATTAAGCTGCAGAAGTGTAGAGAAAACCACGACTTCACTGCCACAGACTGCGCCAAGCAGCTCGGCATCTGCCTATGCGAAAGTAAGGCATTTCCCTCCATCACATCTCTGCTGAATCTAAAAATATTGATAAAACTAACCTAATCCTGGGCATCGACAGGGCTTCTTAGGTTCAGGTGGTCTAGCTCCTGCGTGTCCCCATTTTTATGTCCAACCTGTACTCTAATATTGGTGTTAAGCGGTAACTTTTAATCTCTCTGACCATGGGACAGACTGACTTACGACACAGGGATTATGGGGGGAGAAATGCAACTTTAATGAGGCTGAGCTAAATAAAACTGCAATGGGCAAGCTTAAATATAAAACCAGTCTTGTCATTTTATGTGTTCAAACAGCTTTGGTGAAGAGTAAATGCTTCAAAGTGCACTTTGAGTTCCCAGATGAGCCGCGCTGTGTCCCTGGCAGTGCAATATCCCTTGTCCTTCTCCATCCCAGCCATCTCCTGGGGCAACTTCACTCGGACAGGCTGTTCTGGCCTGTCTCTGGCCACTGCACAGTGTCACCATGAACAGTCCCTTCCACCGCTGCTGGCCCTGAGCAGTGAATCCCAGAGGATTGGTAAGAGCTGGCCCAGGATTTGTACAATTCTCAGCGTTGCTGCTTCCCTCTTGTGGTGAGGAAACAGCCCAAGAGACAGACGTGGTATGGATGTGGTACAGATGTGGTACCCATGGGCTGCGATAGACGGGTCTCAGCCAAATCACCAGCGGGACAAAGCCTGGCTAGGAAAGGGTGGAATTTGGCTCTAGCATTTGGGCTGTGGACCTGAGAGTGGGTCTCCCTGGGCTATTTTCCTTTTGCTTGCCTCCCTGTAAAGGAAGGGGTATGTCCGAGTGGGTTGAACTTATTGCTCATCATGTTCCTCTAAGTCCTCTTCACCTCGGTCTTTTTCAGAGTATCTGAAGAAGTGCAGAAGGAAGCAGAAAGGCTCTCTGCAAGCTCCTAGCTCCAGTTAATTACAATGGATATTTGTAAGATACATGAAAATGCCTCCAAATGCAGCATGAACACCATGGAGTGCTTCATGGTCCTCAGCACGCAAGCACAGAAGATAAGCATTGCCACACTGTGTGGCCTCTTTGGGACACTGTGCATTTTTGAGAACTCTTTGGTGCTGTACTTGATCTTCTCCTCTCCCGGGACCAGGAAAAAGCCTTCCTACCTCTTTATCAGCAGCCTGGCCTTGGCTGACATTCTGGCCAGCATCATCTTTGTCTGCAGTTTTGTTAATTTCCATGTCTTTAATGAAACTGATTTCTCTAAAGAAATGTTCCTGCTGCAGCTTGGTGGGGTCAACACATCCTTCTCTGCTTCCCTGAGCAGCTTGCTGCTGACAGCCCTGGACCGTTACATCTCCATCAGCCGACCCTCCGAATACAAGCTCCTCATGACAAGGAAGAGAGCCTGGATAGCCCTGGGGATGGTCTGGGTGACATGTGCAACCACTGCTTCCCTGCCCCTCCTGGGTTGGAACTGCTGCACGCTCAATTCGACCTGCTCCAAGCTGTTCCCATTTGTGGACGACAGCTATCTGTTGAGCTGGATCTGCTTCATCATGGTCATGCTGGGGTGTATCATCTACGCCTACGCGCATGTGCTGTGGAGGGCTCACCAGCATGTGGCCTACATGGAGAAGCACCAAGTGCAGCTGGGAAAGCAGAACACCAGGATGAGGATGGACATCATGCTGGCCAAGACCCTTGTCATGGTGCTGACTGTCCTCATGTTGTGCTGGTCTCCGGTCCTTGTTCTCATGATCTACAGCATCTTTGCTAGGCTGAGCAATCACCTGCGCAAGGTGTTTGCCTTCTGCAGCACCCTCTGCCTGCTCAATTCCATGGTGAATCCCATTATTTATGCCCTGCGGAGCAAGGAGCTATATTCCTCCCTGAGGATGGTCCTCTCTCGTTTCAGGAGGCAGCTGAAGGCCTCTGAGGAAAGCCCAGAAGCAGAGAGCACCCACAAATCCTCCATGATAGAGACCGTCTGCGAGGAGATGCGCATAACCTAGGGAGGCAGCCGTGGAAAGTTCACGCTCAGGCTGGCAGAAACAGTCTGGATCACTTTTCTTTTTCTTTTCTCTTCTTATGGAGGTCATGGGAGATGAGGGATCAGATGCCTGTCACGGAGCCAGCTCCCACTGATGTTCATCTTAAATGCTGGGACATAAAGTACACAGACTTACACAGGCAGCCGGTCCCCAAGCTGCAGAGATACCAGTGCCACGCCAGTGTGCCAGCCACGAGGCAGCGGATAATGCTGTGCCCCAGAACAGCAGATCCTAATATTTTATGACAACTCCTCCTGCCTGGCCCCCCGCCTATCCACCAGTAACCTCCTAACCCATTTTTCTTACATTCAGTGGTGACTTCCTTACACTGCATAAAATATAGCTAACCTCAAGTAAAACACTCTGCAGACCTTCACGTTCTCTAGAAATCCCCAGGTATCACATAACTCTCTCTAAACCCCTTAACCGGGCACCGGCAGAGTTGTACCAGCACCATCAGCAATGTGCTAATAGCACATCGCTACGTAGCAGAGGTACATCTATTTATACCAGACTTGAATGTTATCCTGGGGTGTTATGTATTAGCAGCATGGTGACAAACGGGATTCAGGTCCTGGCAAAGGTGGCAGAGAACAACACCAAGTCATGATGAGCTCCTGCCCACGGTGAATGCCTCACTGCATCAGGCAGCAGCAGGACCGGCAGCAGCAGGAGGTACCTTGGCCCTTGCTGGCAAAGGTGCATGTGGTTTCTCTGGACTCGCTTGCAGACAGTCCTGGCTGTGTCTCACAGCATTTAGGATCATGTTGATTTTAGCATCTAATTCTTTATGGAAAGCTGAAATGCTCTCACCATGGCTTACGGACTCTGACATAGTTGAGGATTTTGAGGCAGACCAGACCCTGCAGGTAGCATGTTTCCTTCAGCAAATTTAAGGAAAGCTAACCTGTGCCACGCAGGCGTTTGTTGGATGTTATGTGATTAAACATTAAGGCCATTTTTCAGCCTTTTCTTCCATTAACCTCTGGGGCACAAACTTTTCCAGGCGACAAATTTAAGCCCAAGATGGGGCAGATATTCTGAGAACGAGGAACTCAATAGATTATTTTGCAAATTACACAAAAACAGCACCTTTACCTGCAAAACCCGCAAGGAGAGCAAAGTGGGACAGGGCCCTTTGCCAGGGCCCCAGAGAGCAGCAGGGCTCCCGCCGGCTCCCAAAACACCTCCGACGGGCATGAGCCTGGCCCGGGGCACGGCCGCGAGGCCCTTGGACTCTGCCCTGTTTCCCCAGAGGGTGCACCCGTCCCTCACGTGCGGGTTTGGGAGCCGGGCCCTGGGCCTGCTCTGGCTGCGCAGGAGGGCTGGTGAGAGAGGGGTGTCATGGAGGCTGAGCTGCCGTGGAGCCAACCCCATGGGCTGTCTCCTGGCTCCTCGTGGGATGGACACGCAGGCTCAAACCGCAGGAATCACGGAAGCATAGAATGGCCTGAGCTGGAAGGGACCCGCACGGATCATCAAGTCCAACTCCTGTCCCTGCACAGCACAGCTCCAAATTCACACTGTGGCTCTGAGGGCCTTGTCCAAGGGCTTCCTGAACATCGCCAGGCTGGGTGCCGTGACTGCCTCCCTGGGGAGCCTGTGCCAGCGCTCCACCACCCTCTGGGGGAAGAGCCTTCTCCTGATACCCAACCTAACCCTCCCCTGGCACGTCTCCCTGCCATTCCCTCGGGTCCTGGCGTTGGTCACCAGAGAGAAGAGCTCAGCGCCTGCCCCTCCTCCTCCTCCCCTTGTGAGGAAGCTGCAGCCCGCCATGAGCTCTGCCCTCAGCCTCCTCTTCTCCAGGCTGAACAAACCAAGGGACTTCAGCCGCTCC
>VZTV01089068.1:14296-25721 GCA_013400875.1 Anhinga rufa | reverse complement strand
GGTCCCTGAGGGGATGGGGGGGTGGGTCTGGGGGTCCCTGAGGGGACGGCGGGTCCCTGAGGGGATGAGTGCCATGCCCAGGGGTCCCTGAGGGTATGTGGGAGCCATTTATGGGAATCTGTGAGGTGATGGAGGTTCCCTGGTCCCTGAGCAGATGGGAGAGCCATGTCTGGGGGTCCCTGAGAGGATAGAAAGGCTCAGAGGGGACGGGAGGCTGTGCCTGGGGTCCCCAAGAAGATGCAGAGATCCTGGGGTCCCCAAGAAGATGCAGAGATCCCCGAGGGGATGGAGGGGCCAAGTCTGGGGATCCCTGAGGGATTAGGGGTCCCTGGGCAGCGCTGGAGATCCCTGAGGGGTCCTGCCCAGGGTGCTAAGGAGATGATGGGTCTTGCTACTTCTCAATTGTTCATTCTTTTCCGGCATTAAAATCCATTAAAAACCTCTATTATTCTTGTAGTTGCTTCTAATTTTAAAGGGTAATAAAACAGGGCTCCTCACAGCATGCCTATTCCATCCCTTGCTCTTTTAGTGACCGAGTTTGCCAGTGAGGTTGGGGAATATCTTAGGTAGTTCCTTTGTCATCCTGATGAAGTTTTTTTTTTCCCCCTCAGGTACGTGGTACTGACCACGAAGCATCATGAAGGCTTCACCAACTGGGGGTCGCCTGTGTCCTGGAACTGGAATTCTCTGGATACGGGGCCTCACCGAGATCTCGTAGGAGAGCTGGGACAAGCCCTCAGGGAGAGGTACGGCACTGCCAAACTGTGCTGTTCCTTTCATCTGTGTGCATTGAATTCTCCTGGCTGTTCTTGACAAACAGCGGAAAATTATGAGTTTAATATGAAAAAAAGTAGTGCTTGCAAAGTCACGAAATCTTCTGTGAAATAATAATGCCAGTAATCTGTCACTGGTTCTTAATCCCTGCTGCCAGCCTAACTCATTCCTCTGTGTTTTCTGTCCTTCAGCAACATACGCTATGGACTGTATCACTCCCTGTTAGAGTGGTTTAATCCACTCTACCTAGCTGACAAAGAAAGTGGCTTCAAGACCCAGGACTTTGTTTTGAAGAAGACCATGCCAGAACTTTATGATCTTGTCTTAAAGTAAGAGCTGCAACCAGTTAGGGATCAAGAGCATTTCCTGGTTTCAGTACTGTAGAGAAAGGTGCAAAGTGAATGCACAGAAGAGAGGTGACAAATGTTATATTTTGCCAAGGCAAATCTGTTTACTTATCGTTAATGATTTGCGGTAATTAAAAAAGGGGTTCACATTTGCCCTGTGGACAGTCTGATTTGTAGAATAAGGTAGGGACAAAGTTTTCATACAAGAGCAATTCCCTTTAATACTGCCTTTGTGCAGGGTGGCTTTGAAAGTGGAGCAAGCCGCTTGGTATTTAGTCGAGTAGAACAGTGATTTCACCGTGAATTTACATCCTTGCCTTGCTTCCCCTTGTTGACAAAAATACGAGGCTTAGACTCATGTTGCTCAGAATGGCCATTGTCCCAGGTCAAGAATGTGCCTTATAATTGCTTTTGATATGCAAACTTCTGGGTTTTGGAAGACTTGCATCATCTCCTGAGCCATGACCATCAACACATCATGCTTTGCTGCCGCAAGAACCTCACTTAAAGCTTTGTTGGAAGTAGAAAGTGATAGCATAAACTTCCTGGTAATGTCAGGCAATAGGAAGAGGAAGTGAAGCTAGACTCCAGATGCAAGAAACACAGTGCTTCCGTTGTGGTAGGAGAAAATAAGCCGTTTTGAAATAACATTCATCTCTCTGTTAGATATAAACCAGATTTGATTTGGTCGGATGGAGACTGGGATGCTCCGGAGTCATACTGGAATTCTACCTCTTTCCTTGCCTGGCTTTATAATGATAGTCCCGTCAAGGTATCGCTTTCAGCTATCCCTTATGGCCGCTAGCATTTTATGGTTATGGAAGGTCTGGCAGCAGGGAGATATGAATGTGATCAAATCAGAAACCCACTTGACAGATGCCAAATGTGCTTTATTCTTTCACAAAAAATAAGAAGCCTGCACTGTGCTCCTGTGAGAAGACTCTCGTGTCCTTTACAGCACACATACGGGAGGCTCAGAGGCCAGCAACCTTGTTGCCTCGACTCCTACCTGAGTGAATAGAGGGAGGTTCTCCCAGAGAGGGATTCAGCCTTCTCTGGAGGATCCTCTCTCTCTTTCCACTGATTACGCAGGGGGTTTTAGGGGCTTGCCTCCTAACTTAGATGCCTTTGCTAACTTAGGAGGGATGGATGCAAGCTGAAAAGTCCAAGACAAAACATTCTCCCTACTGAATTTTGTTTCTTCTTTCAGGACACTGTTGTTGTTAACGATCGTTGGTGTAATAACTGCTCTTGCCATCATGGAGGCTACTACAATTGTGCTGACAAATACAAGCCAGGGACCCTGCCAAGTCACAAGTGGGAGATGTGCTCCTCCATTGACAAGCTTTCCTGGGGCTATCGAAGCAACATGAACATTGCTGAGTTAATGGATGAAGCAAGTATCATTGAGGTAAGCAATCTGAACTCAAAGTAACAGGTTGGGGGGAGTTACTGAGAATTAGAGGTTTCCTTCATCCTCCTACTTGCAGGAAGAGTTGTCCTGTGTTTCATACAATCAGGCTGCAGTTAAAGGAGCAGTTGATGAGGACAAAGCCCTCCTCAGGTTTCTTTGTTGTCAGAAGTGAAGATAATGCGATTTGTTACCTTGGTTTATCTGTCGCAGGAGCTAGTGCAGACTGTGAGTTTTGGAGGCAACTACCTTCTCAATGTGGGACCTACAAAAGAAGGGGTGATTGTTCCCATCTTCCAAGAAAGACTTCTGGCCCTTGGGAGGTGGCTGGACACTAATGGCGAGGCAATTTATGAATCGAAGCCATGGAGAGTACAGGTGGAGAACAGCACAGACACGGTCTGGTAAGGGCTCTGTTGCTCAGTACCATCTGGGCTGGGACTTCCAGAGCTGACGTTTCTTTCTTATTTGTTCTTAGAATTGGTACACTCTGAATTGTTGTCATCAGGCAACACAGATGGTGTTTAGGTAATATCCTACAACTGGAGCGCTCAGTTACTGCCCCAGGGTGTTTTCTAAGGAATATCTCACTTGAAAGAAGAGAATAAAAATCAGGACTTCATCCGTCTTGCTTGATTTGGAAAGCAACAACTCTTCCTTTAAAAAAATTTCCATGCCGCTGCTGTCAGGGCTGTTTAAGTAGTGGTCCTGGCTAGTTTGAATTGCGCAAATGTAGTTCATCTAGACGCATGCAGATTGTAAATGTAGCGGTATTTGCTTTTAAGCTGTTATATAATAGTACTAATCACTGTTACCCGACTGAGTATTTAGATTTATACTGATTGAGAGGGGCGTAGTGAGTCAAGAGCCAGAAACTTCTACAAAACAGATTTATTTCTTTTCCTCAAGTGTGCCCGAGTGTGTTCAGTCTAGAAATGCAGAGCGATGATCAGGATAAGTCCGCGCCGTTGACCACAAGCTGAGGCAAGGACAGGTTGGCAAATGTCATTTGCTTTTAGGAAGCACGCACAGACTTTTTTTTGGCTTTCACCAGCCAGTGCTGACTAGCTAAACGGTGGGTCCAAAGTGACAGATTTCGGAACAAGGGGAAAGCAGGTGACCCTTGTGTGGTGACAGCAGGCATGCTGGTGTTCTCGTGCTGTCTGGAAGGGTCAAGCTCCTGTCTGGTTCTCTCTCTTACGGGGCTCTTCACCTTGCTGAACTCTTGCTCTCTTAGGTACACTTCTAAGGGACCAGTTGTCTATGCCATCTTTCTGCTCTGGCCTCGGGACAACGTTTTGGAGCTTTCCTCGCCCGCTCCATCCCCAGCCACACAAGTAAGGAACTTGGAAAAAAAGATAACACACTCTGAGAGCCCACCTTGGGCACGTGTGGGCTGGGAAGGTCCAACCTGACTTCATTTGGAAACTGGGGAGAGTGCGGAAGTTGTCATCCCGTACTTCTTGTTCTGGGGTGCTCTGGCCTCCCTCCAGCTCCTTGCAGCATCCCAGATTATTCTCCAGGCTTTAGCTCACTTTTAACACAGAACATTGGCGAGGACTTGCCAGGACAGGGTCATGTCTGCCACAGAATAGGCAGAGACGCTTCTCTCCCAGAGGCTTTTGATTTTATTGACACAGGGAGGTGAAGTAAATAACAAGCCTCACACATAGAAGGGATCACTGGTATTGCATCTCAAATTCAAATCAGGTACACTGACCCGCTAATTGTAAATGGAATTGCAAGTGACGCAAATGCTAGAGTGCCCTTTGCTCTAAACAAACAGAGGTAGAGCCTGCTCAGTAAAAAAAAAAAACACAAACAAAAAAACCCCAACAAACTACAGTCAAATGTTTGGCCCCGAAATATCCCGTGTGTGTTACCTTTTGCGCGCTGTGAGCGGTGGGTGGAATGTGCAGGGAATGTGGGAAATGCAGACCGCAAACGTGTTTTGGGTGTACTGGGGTGTTCAAATGGGAAGGACCTGTGTGAGCTGCCTCTGAGCGTTCCCCCTGCCCTCCTCTGCAGGTGACGATGTTGGGTTTTGCGGGGACTCTGAAGTGGCAGAAGTCCCCGGGGAAAGGACTGCTCATAACTTTGCCCTACATGCTTCCATCTCCTCTGCCGCCTCAGTCTGGCTGGACCGTCAAGCTCGAGGGCGTGAAGTGATGGCTGCGGGATGAAAGCAGCAGTCTCCCCCTGCCTTTCTTTTAAATTGAAGCTTAAGAGGATTTTTCATTTATTGTTGAATAAATTGGTTTTCTCTTAAGAGAATTTCTCTTCTAATCCCTTTCGCCTGTGAGCGATCTGTGTATCAGCAGACCTTGTTTGGCAGCAAAGGGCCGACCTCTCCACTCGGCAGTGGGAAGTCGGGATGTCCTTTGCGGTATTCTGCTGGGGTGTGACAGCCCGGGAGCCAAACAGCTACCCTTGGAACAAGGTTTTCTGTTGCAAAGCTGGGCTTCTGGGCAGATGTTACGCTTCACTGCTGTGATTATAGGTGATGGCGAGTTGGTGGGAGACTGACCGGAGTTAGTATGGGGCAGTTAAGAGGACCTGCTTCGGGGTGTCAGGCCAGGCCACGCAGCACCCAGGCATTAGCGGGTGAAGCTGATCACGCAGCCAAAGAGGAGATGCATGTGTTAATGGTGAGAGGGTTTGGACTGCTAGAGCAGCTCACAGGACGAGGAGCAGCGGGAGCTGTGCCCATCCTCGCATGCTCATAGCCAGCGCTGGCGAGCCAAGCTGCGCCCAGAAGCCGCGTCCGCGCCTCTCCGGCAGGAGCAGGCCGTGCCGCTTCCCTGGCTTAATTACTCATTGAAATTAATTTTTATAGTCTTATATGTGGAATCATGAAGCCTTGCGTGTGATGGGCGTGTTCTAATGAAAACCCACCACGGTGCCATCCACATTCCTGTGTACAATGTACTTGCGTAAAAACAGGTACTCGATGAGTTGTATTTCTTTGGCATTGATTGAAACAGTTATGATCCCATACTTCCGTCACGAATAAATATTATGGAAGCTTCTTGTTTGAAGAGGTCTACAGGAAATCAGCAGTAGGAAGTCATAAACTAATACAAATCCATTAACAAGCTTAGTTATATTCTGGTGGAGACAGCTGTAAGCAGAGGGTGTTTGCTCTTACGTGACTTTAACAGAGAAGCCACCGCTCTGAACTGAACCTCTGACTTCTGCAGTTTCAGTGAAACAAGATTTCCTGCGTTGACGCTGAACTTCTCTAAAAAGGGTCGAACAACACGTACGTAGATGACGAAACTCCTCGTGATGGCGCACGCTTCCGCGGCGCTGTCGTTGCGAAGGCCCCGGCGACGCTGCATGCGGGCTGTGTTTCGTTGCCGTACGATGTGGTGCAAGCGAAAGTTGGTAGAAACACTTAGGGTGGGCTGGGACACCGCGCTCAGCTGCTGCTGTAGGAGCTGTGTTACTCAATCGGCAAATAATTATCAGTACTGACGAATCTGTGCGGACTTCAGAGAACTGGCGCTGGCCGCCAGAGCCCTGCTTACCGACGGGAGCATCCCCCCGGCGCTGGCGATGACGCCCTTACAAACACAAGGGAAAAAAAAGCCCCAGGGACACCGGAGCGATGGCCTTTTTGCCTCCCAACCCCATCACGCTGGCTGCCTCTGGCGCGGGGAGGGTGCCCGGCCAAAACAAACACGCCGTGTTTGTTTAGCGACCGGAGCCAGCGGAAAAGCCGCGGTATAAAGTAAGCGGAGCCCGAGGGGCCGCTCGGTGTCGGTGTCCCGGGAAGGAAACATGCCGCAGTGCGCCACCGGCTCGCTGCCGCGGGACGGCCCGCGGGGACAGGTAGGGGCGGCGGCGGCGAGGGGCCGGGGACGGTCCCGGGGCCGGTGCTTGTGGAGGGGCCGATGCTTGTGGAGG
Source organism: Anhinga rufa (assembly GCA_013400875.1). Lineage (NCBI taxonomy): Eukaryota > Metazoa > Chordata > Aves > Suliformes > Anhingidae > Anhinga > Anhinga rufa. The sequence continues at coordinate 19,280 of VZTV01089068.1, read as the reverse complement.
GGCCGGTCCCGGTCCCGGCTCCACGTGGAGAGCGGCGGCAGCGCCGCTGTCACGTGACCACCCGCCCCCTTTGGGGGGTCACGTGGAGGGGGGGGCCGGTCACGTGAGAGCGGGCCGACATGGCGGCGGCGCGGCGGCTCCTCCCGCGCTGGGCCGTGTCGCTACGGCCGGTGAGCGGGGCCCGGGGAGGGGGAACGGGAGCGGCGGGGCTCGGCTGACCCTCCCCTCTGTCCCCAGGTCAGCGCCGCGGCGGCCGGAGCCTTGCCGAAGCGTGTGAAGGTGGTGGAGGTGGGGCCGCGGGACGGGCTGCAGAACGAGAAGGTAAGGGCAGGCCTGGGCGCGCTCGGCAAAAACACCACCGAACCCCCGCAACGGGCCGCAGCGCCCCGCCGCGGGCGGTTTTCTGCTGGGGCTTTGTTTTAAATACCGCTTTCGATACTGAAAGATAAAGGGGTTTTGAGGTGGCGCAAAACTTTATGGTGAAAACAACACCCTGAGGTGGTTTTCCTTTTCCTTTCCTTTAATTCTTCTTCTTCTTCTTCTTCTTCTTCTTCTTCTCAGAATGTTGTACCGACACCGGTGAAAATCAACTTAATCAATATGCTGTCAGAGACGGGCCTTCAGGTTATAGAGGCCACCAGCTTTGTTTCCCCCAAATGGGTTCCTCAGGTCAGTATTCAAACGGGATTTACAGCTGTACGTTATAAAAGGGCCTACTAACAGAGAGTAATCCAACGAAAAGATTCTGCTTGCTCCGAAATCCTTGTAACTGTGACTTGTAACCGGGCGAGAAGCAGCAAAGCCAGATAGAATTGCTTACAGTATCCCAGGCCTTCCCTTTGGACCCTGCGAAAGAGCAAACGTACGGCTCTGAGCAAACAGCTGGTTGCGCACGTGTTGGCACTGGCTTGGCTGGGTGACTGACCTGTGATCCTTCGCAGGGTGCAGTGGTGTTTGCTCTTTAGAGTCCCGTTTCTCTCATTCCTAAACATTGCTGCCCCAGTTAATAAAAATAAATTTTAAAAATTTCTTTATAATTTGCAGAAGTGGATGTTGTCACCCTTAGAAACCTTTCTTTGTTTACTTTGCAGATGGCTGACCATACTGAAGTCATGCAAGGAATTAATAAGTTGCCTGGTATTAGTTATCCTGTGCTGACCCCGAATCTGAGAGGATTTCAGGCAGCGGTAAGAGATGGCAGCGCGTGAATGCTCTGAGTGCCTCGTGTGCAGGGTTCCTACGAAGAAGCATTTCAGCTGCGGTTAAGGGTGGGAAGCGCACCTTTCATTCTGGCAGGCAGCAGTCACATCTTGTAGTTCCTTTACAACGGATTGTTTTGCTGGGGAAATAGGAACCTGGTGTTTATAATAAGAAATACCTTGATACATTTTCTATTATTTAAAAAAAAAAGTGACCTATTTTAATTGACAATGATGCTTTCAGTTTTATCCGCATGTCCCACAGCGCTCCGTCCAGCAGATGTAGCTTTAATGCTGCGTCTGTAACTTTACACTTCCTTTGAAGACAAACTTGGATGTGTCATTATGTTTTTGTTGTAGAATGAACTGAGGAAAGAATTGGGTTATTCAGGGAGGAATTGGGCAAAAAATATATTTTATAAAATGAGAGAACTGCAGTGATGGTTGTGCTTGTCATTTCCCTTGCAAGAGAAATGGGCTCGCTTTAATTCATGCTTTCTGTTGGCAGGTGGCAGCAGGGGCCAAAGAAGTGTCGATCTTTGGAGCAGCATCTGAGCTTTTCACTAAGAAGAACATCAACTGTTCCATAGAGGAGAGTTTGGAGAGATTCGATGAAGTGATGACGGCAGCGAGAGCAGCCAGCATTCCTGTCCGGGGGTAAGGAAGGAGTTCGTGCTGCAAACTTAGCATCGAGCAGGTCGCATGGGGCGGTGTGACTGCTGGAATTTATCCCTTTGGAGTCCAGCCCGTGCAGCGCTGGGGAGCGGGATTTCTTTTACACTACCTTTTTTTTGGGGGGTGTCTCTCTACCTGCCTGGATGAAAGCAGATGTGAGCTCAGTGCATTGAGAAGCGTTAATTTGGAAGCACCACCACACTGATGCGGTTTCAGACACTGGCTTGGTGCAAAGCCTGTACCGCTCGTGACAGTTTACCCTCTTCCAGATGGATTCACCCTTCGTGGGGTGAATTCACCCACCTTTACATTCACCTGTAATTATTCTCTCTTCAGCTTTACTAAATGATCCAAAATAATACTAGCTTCCACGTGGCAGACATTCCACGTGGAAGTGCGTAGATCCACAAACCCAGGAGTCCTGTGTACTCCTGTCTTGGCAAATTTTTCACATCTATGGAAGAAGTAATCCTTAAATAGTTAATTGTGTAAGCTTTGTCCACTGGACTGATTTTTTTATAATATGAAATTAATTCTTCCGTTGCATAGAGCACGCAAGATGCTGCACAAGTCCTGACTAATTTGGCTAGTATAATCTCACTTCATTTCTCTAGCTAAAAGTGTGTATTTTTTTAACCATAGATACGTTTCCTGTGTCCTTGGATGTCCCTATGAAGGGAAGATTTCTGCAGCTAAAGTTGCAGAGGTGAGTTCATCATAAATGTAACCAGAGTTTCTGAGAGGTTTTTGGCTCCCTTTTATGGATGTGAATTGGGCACCGGGAGCTGGAGGCTGTATCTAACTGTTTAACCGAAGACTGAGGGAAGGCTGGGGAAGGTTACAGCTAGCTGCCCCCACAGGGAGGGAAGGCTGGATCTAGCCCAAATCTAGTCTCCTGGCCGTTGTCCCCATGGCTGTTGTGCTCTGATTCCTCTGTACGGGTCTCCAGCGCTAGGAAGGGAGTGACAAAGCTGCCTTTTCAGTAAGCATCCTGGCTTTTGGACAGGTCTCAAAGAAGATGTACTCGATGGGATGCTACGAGATTTCCCTTGGTGACACCATCGGCATTGGGACCCCAGGGAGCATGAAGGAGATGCTGACCGCAGTCATGAAAGAGGTGCCAGTTGGGGCTCTTGCTGTTCACTGCCACGATACCTACGGGCAAGCTCTTGCCAACATCTTGGTAGCGCTTCAGGTAAGATTCTTGCTTTGCAGTATAGCATCCTTCCTCGAGTTTCTTCTGTGCTTGCTTGTGAACTGTAGGTTTGAGGAGCAGGACCACAGTTTGTCCTTTAAGAGGAGTTTACCAACAGTGGTTTTGTTTGCAGATGGGTGTGAGTGTGGTTGATGCATCCGTCGCTGGCCTTGGAGGCTGCCCCTACGCCCAAGGAGCTTCAGGAAACGTTGCTACGGAGGACTTGGTGTACATGCTGAACGGCCTGGGGATCCACACGGTGAGCGCGAGCAGCCTTTGCCTGCAGCAGCTGAGCCTCTCGCACGACGGCTCTGTTCAGGCTTCAGCGGAGGTTCAAAACTTGGCCCAGGGAGCCTGAGCGTGGCTGCAAGGGTTGCTCTGGCTCTGCCGCGCAGGTCGGGTGGGCACGAGAGCCTTGTCTCGCCTTGCCAATCCCACCCGCACCCGCTGGGAGCATTTCTTTCTCTCCCTTTTTCCTAAATTTCTTATTTAAGAAATTAAATTTCCCTGTAATTTAACCCTCACTATCAGAATCGCACTAGTGAGCAGCAGACACTCAGAGCCTCGTTAAAATACCCTTCAGGCTCCCTCACCCCCTGCTAGTCTCTCCCAGTGATGCCAGTTGTTACTGGGCAGCTTTATGGGGCAGAACCGGTACCAATACGTGTCGTATCTCTTCTCCCATGAAGGGTGTGGATCTGCAGAAGCTGATGGACACGGGCACGTTTATTTGCAATGCTCTCAACAGACGAAGCAATTCCAAAGTGTCCCAGGCATGTTGCAGACTGTGATACTGAATTGAGTTTCTCCTTGGATCAAGAAGAAAGCAAGGACCCGGTGTTGGCCAGGTTTCCCTCCATCCTGCTGCTTCTGATCTTCAGCGCTCCTTCCAGGCCCAGCGCTTGAGAGGAAATGTGTAATCCACCAGAATCCATGAAGAAATGAAAAAAAAAAATGAGAATACTATTGTCGTATTACCAAAACCAGCACAACTGTATTAATCCTTGAAGACATTAGCCGTTTGCCTTAGAGAAGGGAGGACGCGGATGAGCTGAGGGAGAAGTAGCGGGCGCACCACCGCTTGCCTTCTTGCAGAGAGCTGCAGGCTCCGGCACCAGCTCGGAACAACATCTGGTAACTTCTACCTCGAGAGCGTGTTGCCATAAACTGCCAGCTAAGGATGAACCGCAGCTTTTCCAGTTAGAGCACTTCTCCAGGTCAGGCGTGACCCTTCCTCCCTTCTCTCTCCTCGCTGCGAATGTTGAGACCGAAATCGGAAAGGCTCCCCTTCGTCATTCAGGTGTCAAGGGGCAGCCTTGGACCTTCTGTCTTGGCATTTAGGGGTTGTAATAAAGGACTGTATCTGTTGTAAGATACTTCTAAACACTAGGAGTAGTAGACACATTATTTAATTTTCTAAGCTATTAGAAATTTGGTTTCGCTAAACCAGTTAACGAGCTTTTTGCTCCTGGTTTCGTTCCAAATACCTCTTCTACCAGCCCTCAGTGTGGAAGCACTGCATTGTCGTGGGCTTATTCTGTACGCACATCTGCCCCTCACGGTAGACGGGTCCTAGGGAAGTCTCCCCTTATCTCCTATTTAATATAATTTATTTAATAGTTTTATCTGCGAGACTGGAGACAAGTGCAGAAACCTCATCCTTCCATGGGGTGGGTCTGGTTTGTCGCTGTGCCTTTCTCTGACTGTGAGCGTGCTGCACGCAGGGCCGTCCCTCCGGCTCTCTCCACATCGCTTAAATAAACTGTAACAATTAAATAAACCGTAACGTTGAAATAAGCCGGAATCGGTGANCTCCCGGCCGCCAGGGGGCGCTGTGGCAGCGGGCGCTCACCACCCCTCGGTGATGCCCCGCCCTTTCTCCGGGCGGGCCAATCAGCGCTGCTCCCCCGCCCGC